>APFE031510027.1:0-56519 GCA_000404065.3 Pinus taeda | reverse complement strand
TGATCATGAAAAGCAAAAATATCACATTCTTTGAGTAGAATGACAAATTATTGGACTGAGCATGGGGTGTCCATTGTATCTGATGGATGGACAAATGTAAAAGGCAAGCTATTGATAGGTGTTCTCGTTATGTCTGTTAGTGGTGCCATCTTTCTTTCAGCATATGATTACTCAGAGAAGTTCAAGACCGGCATCAACATTGCAGAACCATTACTTGAAACAATTGAACGTATTGGGCCATACAATGTCATCCAAGTCATCACTGATAATGCTGCTAATTGTAAGGCAGCGGGAGCAATTATTGAGGATAAATAACCCAGCATATTTTGGTCTGGGTGTTTGGTTCACACAATGAACATTTTGATGCATGATATTATTAAGAACAAAAACCAACAATACAAATAGATTGGTGATTTGTACAAGAGAGGGAAACAAATGATAAAATTTATTGCAAATCATAGCAATACCCATGGGCTTTTCCGCAATCGCTCAAGATTGGAGATGTTGAAGATTGCGACACTAGATTTTCTAGTTATTACCTCACCTTTAGGCGTCTTTTGAAGGTAAGAGAGTCATTGGTTAGCACGGTATCATGTCCACACTGGCAGATATTAAAGGACAGGGCTACAAATGCAGTTGACAAGCAAGGTTTTGAACAAGTGGAGCAGACCGCTCTGATGGTTTGTTTTGGGCACGTGTGAGGCAAGTATTGGAATTCACCAAGCCCATTTATAACATGATTCGTTTTGCAGATACAGATAAACTAGTGATTGGGGAGGTGTATGAGCAGATGGATACCATATTGGGGCAAATAAAAGATATTGTTCAGGAAGATTATCCCAACTTGTATACACTGATTCACAATTGTGTGTGTACATGATGGAATAAACTTAATGTTACTGCTTATGTCAAACTGCTACTCTCCATCTTGGTTGGGTCAACCTGCGCCTGGGGTGAGGTTAGGATCAAACCCCATATAGATCCAAAGGTATCTACAGGATATGCAAGCATTAGACAAGTTGGTCCCTGACAAGGAGGAGTGTGCTAATCTGTGTCTTGAATTAGGCAGATACTTCAGTTGCAAAGGTTTGTTTGGTTCTTTACATGCAATGGAAGATAGAAACAAATTTGATGCTCTCACATGGTGGGAAGCATATGGCGGCATGTGAATTTTGCCAAAATTGGCAAAAAAAAGTTCTCTCACAAGTTGTAAATACTTCTTCTGCAAAGAGGTGTTGGAGCACCTACAGCTTCATACATAATATGAGAAGAAACAGACTCAATGAAAATAGGGCAGAAAGCATGGTTTATGTACACTACAACTTGAGGTTGTTGAGTCATTATTGTGATCGGGCTTATGAGGATCCAACATATAAAATTTGGGACAACCACCCAGAGGACGATAATTTGGAGGATGGCACTATACATCTTGAAGAATGTTGATTTTTGGTGGCATTGGATGTGATCTAAGTCTCAAATTTTACAGGGAATCTTAGACACATGCATTCTCCAATACCCAGAAATCGTTTTGGGAAATTCCACCCGAAGACAGTTTTATTAAAATAATTAATTGTTTTTAATGGGACCCTAAGTCTAAACTTAGGAAATTAAAATAATTAATAGTTATAAATCTAAATTATGGGTGTAACTTCTAGAAGAAGATGAGGATAAAGCCAAAATGATCTAAGCCATGGATTAGAAGTTAATCTGGGCCATTGGTTGTCCAATAGAAAGATCTATGAAGAGGCTTGAGGTGCGCTTGCAGAACATACAAAGGGGAGATCAGAAGTTCAATTTTCTGAAGCAGAGCAGCTCCCGAAAAGATTTTCGATAGTGATCTTTTGTAGTGAGGGGCAAGGATAGTATCCGAAGGGAAATCTTTCCCGGTCAGAGAATACTCAGTAGAGAAGGCAGAGAGAGATCCAGCAGTGGCAGCGCAGAGCTAGAGAGGTTGACGTAAGGCCACGTAGGGCAGTGCAGAAGCCAAGAGGGAATCTGAAAATCAGCTGAAGTAATTGATTACAGAAGCCGAAAGTCAAGGTGTGAATACGGGAAGTGAAAATCAAATTTTCTAAACAGCAAATTGATCAGTTGAAGGGGTGATGTTGTCCCCAGAGGGTGTGACGTTGTGTTGACGCAGTGATTGCGCAAAGGCTACATAGAGGTAGCCAAGAGCAACTCATTCAATGGTTGGATCAGCCAAGATTTCCAGTGATAATGTGAGGTAACCTCACTTATCTTTCTGTCAGTGATATTCTCTGTAACTGGCTTGCCGGGAAGGCATCCAGAGATTGTATTCAAAAATTACTACTGCATAATAATAAAACCCTCAGAGTTGTTGCATCGGTTTTCCCGCATTGGGTTTTCCGTGGACATTTGTCCAAAAATAACTATGTAGATGTGTTGTATGCTTTCCTGTTCAGTTTCTTGTTTCCGCTTATAATTTAATGGCGTAGATTGTAGTGTATTAGTTTCAATATTTACTGTAGGAAACAGTAAGAAACTTGATTCAGAAATTAACAAGTAGGAGAAACTTAATCAGTTGTTGTAGTAGAAACTTGGGCATCCAAATTTTCACATTGTATTAGAGCTGCAGGTGAAACAAGAGAACGGTGTCGAAAGAGCCCAGCGTTGAAGGAGGAAGGGAGTTCGAAATCCCTGCAGAGTTATCAAATCGAATCCCCAAAGGGATTGTGCAGTTCAGGCTAGGAGGGCTAGATTTTCATGGTAAATCTCTCTCTGAGTGAGTCGACAGAGAGGTAGGATTTCCATATCGAAATTTGTCAATGACAGAGGGAGCAACACATCAATAGCTTCAAGGAAGAGGGGTTTCTAGTGGGATACAGTTTTCTGCAGGTAGTTGCCGGGCATAAAGTTGTCAGAAGGAAGAAGAGAGACACTTGAGGAAATTTCTTCCTCAGAGAATTCCTATCCAGGGAATTCGAATTCTCAGTTTCTGAGTAACAAAGAGAGAGGAGGCTATTCGACATTTTTGTTTGGCAGGGATGACAACCAGTGGGTTGAGAGATTAGGATTGTTTGGATGGTGCATCCAACTATGTGATCTGTAAGACAAGGATGTCGTGCCTTCTGGATGAGTATTTTCTCAAAACTTACGAAGATAACGTGGTAGTTGTGCCTGCCGATCCAGATCCACTCAAGAAGTACAAGGGAGAGATGGCGAAGACGAAGAGAATGATCCTCGATGGAGTGAAGGATCATGTAGTCTATAACATCGTTGATGTACTTGGAGTAGAAGTTGAGATCTATGCAGATGCAGAAGGGGGAGCGCATTGATCCATTCCTTGCGAAGCTTTGTCCATTCCTTGCAAAGCTTCAAGAGACGCGAGATGAGCTAGCAATTGTGGGGTCAACACCTCAAGGTTCCGATATGGTAATACTGGCCCTAAATTCAATATCTAAGGAATGGAAAATTTTTGTCCAGACCATCCTAGGCTGGGTGACTTTGCCACACTGGGATGGAATGTGGGCAGCTCTTAAGCAAGAGGAGCTGAGGAGAAACTTGGTCAAGTGTAAACTTAACGGAAGCAGTGGTAGTGGGTCAAACCTCAAGGAGGAAGAAGAGAATGCAGCCCTCACATCCAAGGGGCAGTAGGAGCAATAGAAGAAGAAGAAAGATGTTTCAAACATGAAATGCTTCAGGTGTGGTGAATTCGATCACTACGCAACAGTGTCCTCTCGGGAAGAAGGACAAAGATGAGAAGCATGATTTGAAGGTTGTAGCCGCGAAGATTGAGGAGGATGATTTTGCCATGACAACCCCAAGCATCTCCAAGAGCGAGGTGGTGTGATTTAGAGTTGTAGTTCGAAAGGAGTGCAGATGGGCAGGATCCTTGAGGAGCCCACCTCATGGATCAATTTCTTGCTACGAGAGCCCAAATCAAAAGTAGCAAGATGGACCAATGTCAGCTGGTGCAGAGGAGTGTCGAAGTGACAGTTGCAGTGGCTAGGAGCGCCAGAGACTGAGCAGCGCAGAGCAGAGTTGGCAGCAATGCAGTTGGCATAGAGCAGAAATCAGCAGCAACGCAAAGGCTTCAGAGGATCAGCGTAGAGACTAGCAGTAGTCAGACTCCAACAACGAGATGCATCATATTGAACACTTGTTTAGTAATTTGGGATGCTTTTCCATTGTTGATGCAGTAGCAGCAGCAGTTGGAGACGGTTGCAGTTTAGATGTAATTGGCAGTGGCAGTGCCAGCAGCAGCACAGATGCAGAATTGAGAGGGAGTTGCAGTATGGATGTAGTGTTGACAGTGGCAGGGTCAGCAGCAATAAAAATTCATCGTTTCTACAGTAGTTGATGGACTGGATGTCAGACATCAGCGGCGCAAAAGGACATGTTACATAACAGAGTGATGGTTCAGCGGGGTGCATTGTTAGAGCACATTCCTCGCTAAGAGGGATTGTTGATTTCTGATAGCATTGGATGTGCTTTAAGTCTCAAATTTACAGGGAGACTTAGACACATGCATTCTGCAATACCCAGAAATTGTTTTGGAAAATTCCACTCGGAGATAGTTTTATTAAAATAATTAATTATTTTTAGTGGGACCCTAAGTCTAAACTTAGTAAAAATAAAATAATTAATGGGTATTAATCTAAATTGTGGGTGTAACTTCTAGAAGAAGACGAGGATCAAGCTAAAATTATCTAAGCCATTGATTAGAAGTTAATATGGGCCGTTGGTTGTCCAACAGGAAGATATAAGAAGGGGCTTGAGGGGCACTTGGAGAACATATAGAGGGGAGATCAGAAGTTCAATTTTCTGAAGCAGAGCAACTGCCGGAAAGATTTTCGATAGTGATCTTTTGCAGTGAGGGGCAGGGATAGTATCCAAAGGGAAACCTTTCTCGGTCGGAGAATACTCAACAAAGAAAGCAGAGAGAGATCCAGCAGTGGTCGCGCAGAGCTAGAGAGGCTGACGCAAGGCCACACAGAGGCAGCGTAGAAGCCAAGAGGGAAACTAAAACTCAGATGAAGGAATCGATTACAGAAGCTGGAAACTGGAGTGCAAGTCTGGGAGGTGAAAATTAAATTTCTTGAGGAGCAGATTGATCAATTGAAGGGGTGATGCTGGGTTGATGCAGTGATTGCATAGACGCAGACAAGGGCAGCTCATTCAGTGGCTAGATTAGCCAAGATTTCCAGTGATGGTGTGAGGTAACCTCACTTATCTTTTTGTTAGTGATATTCTTTGTAACTGGATTGTTGGGAAGGCATCCAAAGATTGTATTCAGAAATTACTACTGCATAATAATAAAACCCTCAGATCTGTTGCACCGGCTTTTCCGCATTTGGGTTTTTCTGAGGACATTTGTCCAAAAATATCTGTGTATATGTGTTGTATTCTTTCCTATTCAGTTTCTTGTTCCTGCTTATAATTTGAATGTTGTAGACTACAGTGTATTAGTTTTGATATTTACTCTAGGAAACAGTAACTTGATTCAAAAATTAACAAGTAGGAGAAACTTAATCAGCTGTTGCAATATAAATTTGGGCATTCAAATTTTCACAAAGAATTGGAAGCAAAACTTGTGAGAGATGATGATGAAGCAACAACAACCATGTCACCCCCACCATCCAGTAGCAGCGCTAGTGCTCGAGTTCCAAGTATTGTTCTTTTGTTGCCGCCGCCTCCATCTACATCCTCATGTGGAGGGCATGTGCCTTCTGGTTCTGGTCGTGTGACTATGCGGGAGGAGACTCCGAGAAGACCACCACGACCTGCTCAGAAATTAGACATTTCTCGTGGCAAGAGGAAGTTGTAGATGGGCATATGCCTTCTGGCTATGGTCGTGCGACTGTGCAGGAGGAGACTCCTGGAAGACCACCATGACCTACTTAGAGATTAGACATTTCTCGTGGCAAGAGGAAGTTGTAGATAATAGATTTACTTGTCTTTTCTAGTTTCTAGCATCTTTAATAACTGTTGACTATTTCATATTTATTATGATATTTTTTGTAAACAATTATCAATATATGACAATTTAAGTTTGAAGTTTGAAGTTTGCAATTATAACTCATTGGTAATGAATTATGATTATGATGCTTCATGAAAGTTGAAAGTTGTTTCATTTCATTTCATGTTAGATATTCTTTGTTGTAATGGTTACACTTAGCTTACAAGTACAACTTTGGTGATCAATTATGATAAATGTTATATATTGAATTTTGAAAGCTTGAAACTTTAAAATTGATGAATCATGAGACTCAATATGTTGTATGTTACTAACTTGTGGATATGGTTGATGAAGATTATAACTTCTAGATGATTGTTGTTATATGGTTCAATCTATGTTTTTTTATGCTTTTTATATCTAATTCATCATTCTACATGCTTTTGTTGACATATATGCATCAAAATATTTTATATATATATATATAATCACTCCCAAACCGGGAGCTTCTGAAAATATTGCTCCCACTCCAACTCCCTATTTTCATTCCTGCTCCCAAGTAACTTTGAGCACAGCTGAAGACCAGATCTCACCATCTTAGGGGTGAAACAGGTAGATGGATAACTCCTAAGGAAGAGTGGGAAGAAAGAACTTGCATCTTTTGTTGGAAAGGAGCAGTTGAAACTGAATGTCACTTCATCGTGGAATGTCCGGCTTATGAGGACATTCGTAATCAGTTTGAAACTAATCTAAAGGTGGACAGGTTGAACACACTGTTTGACAAAGCAAGAGTTCACAAAACTGCGAATTTATTGATCAAGATTCATGGCAAAGGGCACTTTTCGAGGGAAAATTGAGACTGATGTTTTGTTTGGTTTGGAGTATAGGTCCCTTAGACCGTTGGGTTTCGTGTACGTCATTAAAATTCATTCAATTAAATTCAATTCACTTAACCTGCCAACATGTGGACGGAGAGGAAGTAAGCGTTTCTCAATGAGAACCATAAATATTTTTGTCTTTCGTCTATGAAGAGAAGCTATAAACTCTTTCCTTTCACCTTTTGTACTGGGAGCTATATCCCATGTCTTGTTATAGTAGGTTGTCATTCGTTCTTTTCCACCATCAATTTTGAGTAGTTCTCTGTATAAATCCACATTCCAGGTCACATTCAAGCCTTTCTCTGAGAAGGCTTCATTGAAGACAACCTTGTGACCGTCCTGTTCAGTGTCGACTAGCATGTCGTCACAATCAAAGAGAAGCGTTACAGACAGAGCTATGTCCAAATCACATCTTGTTGTATAGTATATACTACCGATGGTGTTCTATTCGGTGAAATTTATTTTCTCTCTGCTTGAGCTGTGTCGTTTCATCACTAAATTTCTTCCTTATAGAAATTATTAGGTGGCACAACTAGCTCCAAACTTACCTTTTTACCTTGTAGTCTCTCAACAGAATTCTATCACATCCACACAATGGTTATATGCGATGACTGAATCATGAGAATATAATTATAATGTTCTAGTACTATATATTGTGGAAGTATTGGTTTTTTTACGGTGTCCATGTGGGTGGGGAACCCTGCAGACTCCCCTATTTTTCTTGTTTTTTGGTTCTTCTCCTGTTGAGAAACTGTCCTGTGGACAATCTTCTTCTTTGATGAGCTGATCTATAGATTTCATTGCTAACTACTTAGTATGATCTGATATATATTCATGATAACTTTCTATATTATTGAAATGAAAGTCTGTTCCTTCCATCCGAAAAAAAAAATATTGTGGAAATCGTCGACTATTTTTTTTTGCAATCCCACATCGTTATGTAAGATAGAATGTATGATTTATGATTAGCTGACACATATATCATCTAGTTTCAATGTAATTATTCTATGTTTGGGGTATACATAAAATCTCCATTCATTGCTCATATGGTCAGTTAGCATGCTCTCGTTCTTCCCATCAAGGTATTTCCTTAAGCATTCAAGTGAAAATACATGTTTTCTCCTGAGGAATTCCAACAACATAAATAGTCAAGCGTTGCACATCATGGAGTTGAGCTGCATGGTTTCCAACCGACCCTTGCAGCTAGAGAATTACCCTCAGAATAGAGTGGTTCCAGTTTGTAATCATCCCTTGTTGTGCTCATTAGTTGTAGCTAACTAACCCTTGCAGCTAGACAATTACCCTCAGAATAGAGTGGTTCCAGTTTGTAATCATCCCTCGTTGTGCTCATTAGTTGTAGCTACTCCTAATTGAGATGAACTTGTAATTGCTAACAAACCCATACCGCTCGGCTTATTGGTATAAGTTGTCAAATTCCAATCTTCGTTACTACAGGATGAAAATATATACGTGTGTGTATTTTATTTTAGAACTCCCAATGCATGGTGGTTTACTGTGCGAATGAAAATCACTATAATCATATACAGGATTAAGAGTATCACAATTACGATAAAATTTTGAGTTCCCGATAAAATAATGGAAAGGCCTACTATATCTCTAAATTATTCATCGCGTAGTCATTTTTGCATACAGAGCAAGAACAAAACTTTCACCATTACATTTGATAGTTGATTTAACATTACATTTTGCTTCATATCATGCATAAAAAAGAGTTTCAACATAGCCATTGTTTGATAAAAATTCCTTTCGAGACAACTAGAAAATCTTGAAAACAATACAAAAGTATCTAATGATTATAATGGATCCATCAGTAAGGATTTCTGTAAGATGCAGGTGGTTCGATTTAACTAGAAGTTCGATTGAACTTGCTGTGATTGTTATTGTTAAGGAAACTCTTAAGAGAACAAAAGCTTTCAGGAAAAAATGGAACTTGCTGTGATTGTTATTGTTAAAGAAACCTTATAAGTGAACAAAAGCTTTCAAAACTTTTTTACAAGCGGTGGTTGCATTAAAAACAAACAGCCATTCTTCTCAGAACTATTAAGGGTCGGGGTAATATTGTAAGCCACCGCCTAATTGATAGGTTGGATCTGGTGAATAAATTTGTGCACTGATTTTTTAATCTTAATAAGGTTTGTGATATTCAGAATATGTAGTAAACTTTCGGGGGAGTTAATGCCATCCTATTTATTTATTTTTTAAATGTCAGTGAGTTTTTTTTTAAAATAACGTCAGTGAGCTTTGTGATATTCATGCTTTCATTAAATATTAAATATTATATATATATATAAATAATAAATTAAATTATTACTATTTAGTTTAATGAGAAGGTGTGATATTGAATTTGATTATATCTCAAGTCACTTGACAGGATAAAGTAAATTTGGAATCAAAATTAATTATATATGATGATTATTTAAGTTACGAATTGTAATGTACTCATGACTCTATGAAATTTGTAGTTATTGGTGTGTCTACACACATATAAAGGTTTAGATATTCATAAGCAATTAATTCTTCTAAAAAGGAGTTATTGCTTCATATGATTCGAAATCATAACATTATTGTTATTAGTAATAATTTTAATGAGTAACTTGGTAACATAAGTAGTGGCATCTTATGTTAGTCTTAGAGGGTATGAATTGTGGAACCACTATCACTTTTTGTATCAATGTTAATTACAAGTTAGCCAATGAAAATTGGTATTTGTCAGAATAGGTATTATGGTTATGAGAGGCACAAGATGGAGTAGGGTTGCTAGAGGGCATGGTATGGTGCCACCACCACATCCATCTCCTATCACTCCACCCAATGAGTGGGGCATGTCATGGCGCAAGAATAGATACCCATCGGAGAATTTTTTAACTTAATGAGATCATTCCAATACATGTCAAATGCATTAATAACCCAATCAGAACGGGAGTAGGGAGGACCTGTTACACATATTGAAGCACCTGAAAATCTTGCAAGAAATTATGTGCGTCAAGGTTTGGGAAACGTAAAATTTTTGGAATTTTGGAGGTATGTGGATGGACAAACTGTAGAGGCATGGCTAGAAAACATGGCAATGTGCTTCACCTTGAGGGACTACACCTCAAATTTGAAGGCCAAGATGGGTGTATTCCAGTTGAAATGGAATGCATCACTTTGGTGGAAGACATTATTACCCCTGTTGGGAATGGATATCTTGGAAGTAACCTGGGAGTTATTCGACGAAAATTTAGGAACCTCTACTTGCCAGAGGAATTCATCGAAAGACAACTAAATGAATTCAATGCATTGAAGCAGGGAAACCACATAGTGCATGAGTATGAGGCTCATTTCATGGAAGTACTTCTTTATGCCCCGAACTTAAACACAAAGAAGTTTAGAGTGAACAAATTTGTGTATGGACTAAATTTTAACATTCGAGCTAAGGTTAGGATCTTAATGCCTCACACCTTGCGTGAGACAGTTCAACATGCAATCATCGTTGAAGAGGATATCTTGAATAGTGGACCAAGTAGGCCAACAAAAACTTTGGAAATAGTATGGATCACTAAAACTTTCAGAGGGGACCGGTGCACAGTCATCAAAACCGATCAACACGAAACCTAAGAACACCATATAAGCATTTAGCTCAGCAGTCATGCATGGTATCTCAACGGACTCATCAATGACCGCAGTACTATCCTACGCAACAACACCATACCGCACCACCATAGCACCGATCACAACAATCTGGCTCTTACCAGCAAAGTTCCAAACCAACTACCAATTTAGCCAAGCTCCTAAGAGGGGGTGTGAACTTGTGGAGGTCCACACTACAAGAGGGATTTCCCTCAAAGGACAGGTAATTCCAAGTCAACTTGGATAACATCCATAGTGGGGGATCTAGGGAAGGCTCATCCCATCCATGCAGCAGTGAACAATCATTAGGTTGAGCACCAATCCACAGTGTTGGAGACATCAGGTAGTATTGATGGTACGAATTTTGTCATTTTAATAGACCCAAGAGCTACTGAGTATCTTATTTCTCTAAATTAATTATCCAAAATTAAACATGAAGCAATTGCACAACATGATTTTTGGCATGTAGAGATGGCATGCGGTATGAAAATAAACGTGGGGAATATGGTAAGGGATTGTGAGGTGGATTTGGGAGTATGTAAATCCAAGGTATCTTTGTACTCTACAATATTAGGATCCTATGATGTAGACATAGGAATGGATTTGTTGGAATGGCATGAGGTAGTTCTAGACTGCAAAGACAAGATATTGCATTTCGCAAACAATGGTGGGCAAAGAAATTCCTTGATGGGAAAGAACTGAGGGGTGTCCCTAAGGTTCATCTCATCAATGCAATTGACGAAATGTAGAAGAAGGGGATGTCGATTATTCACAGTGATAACTCTAAATGATTAATGCAACTCCGAAAATCTTGATAAGCATCCAATTGTCAAAGTGTTCCTTATCCAAGATCCACTATCTTGGACACGTTATCTTTGGGAAGGGAATTATGGTAGACTCAGCAAAGATTGAGGACATCGTGGAATGGCTAACGCTAACCAATGTTCGCAAAATATGTAGTTTCATGGGCATGGCTAGGTATTATCGCAAATTTGTCGAATGGTTTTCGAAGATAATAACCCCCATTACCAAACTCCAAAGAAAGAATAAGAAGTTTGTTTGGACTAAAAAATATGAAGAGACATTCCAAAGGTTAAAAGTATTATTAACACCATGACCAATCATGAAAGTACCAAATATGGAGCAAGAAGTTCTAGTTTACACTGATGCATTCAAGGAAGGAGTTGGTTGTGTCATTAAGGAAATTTTGAGGTCTAAAATGGGCCTCCTGAGGACAATAATAAAGTAATGCTTATGAACTTTTAAAGGACAAAAAACAATTACTTTTCTAATTGTATTTTTAGCTTATCTCGTTATAGGTTTGCTCAAATGTGAAGTGTAGACACTTGTTGGATGTGGAATTAAATTTCAAACCATTACCCTCTCTACATACTTTTGAGTAGACCCACATCAAAAAAATTGAAAATACATGAAAACAAGTGTTGAAACATGTTTTTTTCATGTATTTTCATTTTTTTCGATGTGGATCTACTCAGAAGTATGCAAAGTCAACATGTGTTTTTCATGTATTTTCATTTTTCGATGTGGGTCCACTTAGAAGTATCCATATTGGATACTCATTTGATTGACGGGTATCTACACTTGACATTTGAGTAAAACCTATAAGGAAATAAGCCAAAAATACAATTAAAAAAAAAGTTTCCTTCTTTTCCTTCCAAAATATTTTCGCCTGGGAATGACATCATCATCTTGAATTTTATTGGTTCTCTTAAACTTAATTTTGTTTGTACATTTTTTGTTTCAAGGCCCATTTTTTACCTCAAAATTCCCCTAATGACTGATGTAAGAAGAGGAATAACATATGCATCAAGGAAAGTTAAAACCCACGAGGAGAACTACGCAACACATGATCTGGAAATGATAGTTATTGTGTATGCCCTAAATATTTGGAGGCACTGCCTGCTAGGAAGAAATTTTGAACTAAAAAAATGATCATTATGGGCTAAAACACATATTCACTCAAGACCATTTAAATGTCAGACAGAAAAGGTGGTCAGAGTTAATGAGTGAATATGATTTTGATATTACTTACATAAAATGAATAGTAAATAGGGTGGCAGATGCATTAAGTAGGAGGCCTCAAATATTTTCGTTAATACCCTTGAAGACAAACCTCAAGGAGAAGTTGCTCAATTTTCAAATTGAGGACACTTGGTAAAAGGAAGTTAGTAAGAGTTTGAGGGAGATGAGGATCCCAAAGTGTGAAGGGTACTCCCTAGGTAGTGATGGAATACTATGATTCCATGGGAGGATATATGTGCCATCAAATGAAGATATATGCCAACTAATCTTAAGCAAAGCACATCAAGCAGTGTACTGTTGAAGAATCTAGGGAAAATAAGTGTAGAGTGATTCTTCTTGACTTCATAACAATTTGTGGAGTCTTTTTACTTTCCTTGTTAACTTAATCTTCTTCTTATTATTAATGCATGTGTGTGATTTTCATCAAACTGCTATCAAAAACATAAGAACAAGAACACAAGATGTTGGCTCTCTTCTAGGGCTAAAACATCTCTTCTCTTGAGAGGAAAACCCTTTAGTAATTTTTCTCTTATTGAAGCATCTTATTGACCAATGCCAAACCCTAAACCCTTGACAAGAATATCCTCCAAGCACAAGTCAAGTTCTTCCCTCTTCATGCACTTTGTTTCCCCGTCACTTTGTCCTTCTCCTTCCGACACTTCATCTTCCTTCTTTTGACACTTTATTCTTCTTTCAACTATTGATAGACCTTGTTGCACTTGCTCTAGAAGAGACACCTTTTGATGAGTCCCTTTTCTTGTGATGACCCCTTCCTTCTTCTTGACCAAATGAGCTTCTTCTTCAAGGTATAGGCGCAGACTTGATATGACTGTCCTGCATCCCTAAATTCTTGTACGTGTGGTGGTTTACTTGTATTGGACACCTAATCCTCAATGGGTTAGTGTGGAAGCCAAATAGACAAAAGGAGTCCAAGAGACCTTGGGATGTGGAACCCAACGGTCACAATATGTACTATAAATGTATTTGTTAATAAAATTGTATTCTCATTTTTTATCTTTCATATTTGTTGCTGCCATGTGTGTGTTTAACATGGTATTAGAGCAGCTGTATTTCTGCCCTGCATAATTACTTTGAGCCATTTGTTTTATGGCCTTTATGTGCAGATCATTTCTGCGATTAATTCTGCATTTCATGAATATTTTCTCAGCTAAATTTTAGCTACAACTTGTTATTTCTCCAGCGCCATTTTTATTCACATGCCTTCTAAAAAATGCTCCTTGCTCAGACCTGCTATCTCTACCCTAATAAGAACACACCTCTGACTTATCATTGTTGGCACGTTTTTTGTATGGGTGTAGCATCTCTTGGTCTTCCAGAACTGGAGCGTTGAATCTCTATGATGACTGCCCAACTCCTGGTGTCGAATTTCTATGATGAACGCCTAGCTCCCACAAAGAAACGCCCAAATTTGTAATGTTGCTCTGTTGATTGAGTTGAACGTTGGTCCGTTGATTTAAACATTGAAGTGTTAACGCAGTTCGAACGCTACCTTGAATGCCTCTCCTCCCAAGCTGCGCTGCTCACCTTTGCCATATGCTGTCATTATCCTCTATCCCTCTGCCAAATTTGGAGCATTGAGTTCTCCATGTGTTGGCTCATACTGATCCCTGTGTGATGAACCTTCTCCCATGCATCAATTTCTGAATGATGGTCGATCTTTTGCGTTGAAATAGTGAGATGAAATTGTTCATTGCTCTTGTATGTCTAGTGGACACCATGGGTTGTAAGTTGAATCAACTCTATATCCTGCATTTGGAATGTTGTGCGATTGTTCCTTTGGCATTGGTTGTATATGTGAGATGGTGATGGCACATATATTTTGAAGATCGATTATATGATGGTGTATATGTGCATTGCACTGATAACTTATGGTGCAGTGACAACATGTGCGTTGATCCTTTGCGACGAGTTCCATGTTGTATGCATTTTTTGTGTTGAATGTGTTTTAAAGACTGTAAACTATGCTTTGTTAGTGTTGTATTGAAGACTTTGTATGGTGAGTTTGAACTGTTTAAATATGTAAGGTTTGGTATGGTGCGTTGAATTATTTTGAAGGCCATAAATGCATTGTGAATTCCATGAAAGAAATGTGCATTCCTGAATTTGAACGTTCTTTATCTCCCTGAAATCTATTCGTTTCCTTTGTCAAAAACGGCAAGTCTACAACCATTGTTCGAGCCTTTGAAGTTCGGAATTCAAGATTACTGCAAAATGCATGAAAGTTGTGGAAGATTGTTGAGAAATACATTGAAGTCGACTTTGTGGAGGAAGGTCGTAGTAAGTTGAAAGGAAATTGAATAGCATTGTTGAGTTACTGTGTAACTCTAACTACCATGCAGGTTGAACGGGCGACTTGGAAGTTCAAGATTGAAGCAATGTTTCAAATTTACGAGGTTATAATCGAAGCTGGGGTCAAATCAGTCGTTAAAGTACTGTAGGGCGCATAAAGAACCCTTAATTACCAAGAGAAGTTGGTGTTTAACTGAGGAAGAGGGCATGATGTTTTCCCTTCGTGTTTCAATGTATGGATTTCTTGCATAAAACTCGTGTTGCATGAGTTTTTGATTTCGACAGAACAAATGTTTAATCGAATAGTTGTGTGAAGCCCGCATCGCAATTCAGAGGAGTACACTATTTTTGTTTTCAAAGGTAAAGTGGATTTCTTAATTTCATAAATCCAATTCATGTGAGCTTCTATTTTAATGGCAAGTGTTGAGTTTGAACCAACGGTGGCCTAAATTCAAGAAGCAGAATGATGATGAAAGGAGTGGAATAGTCGATGTTTCAAGGGATGTATTGAACATTGTGAAGGTTAGTCCCTCGGCGTTGAAAGCATTCTCTATGCATTATACTTGCCTTATGGTGGTCGTTCCAATCATATGTATGTGGGTTGAATGTGAGTTGAATGCCATGCCACTTTCGATTTGGCTTTCATAGCTTTGTATTTGTGAATATCATACAGAAGTTCCTTTTGAAGCTATTTGTCTGCTACCAGTATTTCATCTATTTCACTCTTGTACGCTTTTAGAAGCATACGTAAGCAGTCCATGAAGCAGCCTGTCAAATGACTGTTCTTTCTCTCAAGCAACCTTTTGAGTTCTATGAAGATTGGGATAGCATTTTGGACCAAATTTTTCTTTGCAATCTGAGTTACAACTCGCCCTGTTGACGCTGCAAAAGTTGTTGCTCCACTTTCTTCTTCGAGCTCCATATTCTCAGCTACCCCTACAGCTATTTGATTGCCTTGAATGCGTATCTCCTTGCATGCTAGTATTTGCAGTGCATCCTGCAATACACACTGTGAAGCGAAATCATCAAGATCAAGCAAACCATCAGCTGCAGAAGCAAGTACTTTTGCACAGAGCTTTACTAAAGTTGCCAATAGGTGCTCAGGTTGCATATGCTTTAATAAGGATACATAGATATGCACGCACTTTAAACAAACTGCTTCATTCTTACCTCTTAATGAAAATAGATGGCATTCAATCTCTAAAGTTTGTAATGCCTCAATGTGACTGGCATATACATGGCAATCATTCAATATAAAGATGGCCTCCACAAAGATGTTATAAGCCAATAACGGTGCAAATATGTTACATGCCAAAAAGGTAATGACATCGAGGTTGATCCTCATCATATTTAGCAAAACAAGAACATGCTCCACGGATTGATACTGATACGCCTCCACACACTAAGATGTTGATATACACCTTTGACTCAATTCAAAACTTGTCCTTAACTTTGGTCGATGATGGAAGGCACATTGAAGTTGTTTCTTGTTTGAGGGAAGTTGGGACGGTGCGTTGTTGGCATATTAACGAAGTTGCTCGAATTCAATTTAAAGTTGCTAATTGTTCAATTTACTTGTTCCTGTTGTGCAGTTTGGGCATAAATTTATGTGCAACAAACAAATTTGTTTTTCTCAATAGATTCTAATGAGAAGGTTGCTTTAATTTTTGGGGTGATATCAGTATTATATGCACCAGATTGTTTGCTATTTGTTTGCAACAACAATTCAGATTTATGAGTGTTTTGCTTGTTGTTTTCGGCATCGCAATACAATAAAGGACAAACACATGTATAAATTCCAGCGTGTGCTAACTTGAAGTGCTTTCAATTTCCTTCAAATACTTGAAATATGACGCCATTAAATTGAGAAGGGACTTATTTCAAAGGGGACAAGATTGTTTTATATCGACCGTGCTGCAAGTGTCTACATATTTCTTTCTAGAGAATTCAACTGCTTAAAATTGTTGTCATTATTCTGAATTTTTCTTGGCACTCTTGAACTGGAGAAAATGGGGAAAGCTTATGAAGTATTAGAGTTTTTGAAAATTCTGATATAGTCTACTACTAATGACATAGTAAAAATCAACAAATTCTCTCTGGGTGACATTAGAATTTGTCTGCAAAATGCACAAGAAAAGATATAATTTTTGGAGCTTGAATCTCAGCTTCAACAAAAGGAATTAAAACAAAAGAGTCATCATTCTGAACTTGCTTTTGTTCAGAACATTAAAACAAACTCCCATAAGAAGCAAGTTCATTATGATCCAGTGCCCAATAAAGCAGCAGTTGTACCTGCAGAAGCAAAAACTCAGTCTGCACTTCCCAAGCCCATCATCAGACCTTGGGAACAACTTGTCCATAACAAGCACAGAACTGGTCTTGGATATGACAAGGACTTGTCCTTTCATATTCCAGACTACTCAAAGCCAATTCAATTTCAAACTACTAGATTTCTTGAGGATGATTCATCTTCACCTGTTTTTCATGACAGTTCCACTTCAGCTGTTTGAGATTCTGGTTCTCTTTCACAGCAACAACAACAACCACCACAACAGATTGTGAAATGCCAACATTGTAACCGAATTAGCCATCTGAAAGATCACTGTTTTTATCTTCATCCATGTAAGCACTGTCATAAAACCACTCATTCTTCACACAGATGCTTCAGAAACAAACGTCCTACAAGAACAAGATTCATCTTGGATGGATCACTTCTTGGCAATGGGCATCAACAGCGAAGAAGATATTCCAATCACATGTCAGAACTTGTTCCAGAGTATTGAACAGTCTTGCAGTTGAGTTTTCTCCATCATCTCACCTTGTATCTGACAAGGGGGGAAATGATGGTCATGTACAAGCTTCAAAGTCACATCAAGCGAGCCTGAGCCACAACCTGCCACACCAGTTTTAGAGTTGTAGCCAGAAACAAAGATGCCTCTGAACATGCTTTCAGTTGGTAATCTGGGACACTTCCTCTAGCAGAAGACTTCAGCTTCTTGCCAGTTTCGGAAGAATTCCAGGAACAAAATTGAGAACACTTCCTCTAGCAGAAGGCTTCATCTTCTTGCCAGATTTGGAAGAGTTCCAGGAATTGCATTAAGCATTCCAGAGTTGTTGGTCATCCTTAAACCATCACAGGTTGAGACTTCCCTTTTGAGGTTGAAGTTCACCCTTTTATGCGGGGTGAGAACTCCCTTTCATGGTTGAAGGTTTCCCTCTTCAAAACAATAGGAGCAATTCCTCTAGCATATGACTTTAGCTTCTTGCCAGTTTTGGAAGAGTTCCGAGAACTGCACTAAGCGTTCCAGTGTTGGTGGTCATCCTTAAACCACCACCATTTATACCAACATTTCAGAGAGCACATTCAGCCCAGTGTTGTCATGCATTTTTGCACATTTTGTATTACAGCTCTCTTCTTGGACTCATACATAATCCTTTGGATTAAGGGGGGAATGTTGGACACCTAATCCTCAATGGGTTAGTGTGGAAGCCGAATAAACAAAAGGAGTCCAAGAGACCTTGGGATGTGGAACCCAACGGTCACAATACGTACTATAAATGTATATCATTTGTTAATAAAATTGTATTCTCATGTTTTATCTTTCATATTTGTTGCTGCCACGTGTGTGTTTAACAACTTCTTGTTGTGGCCTCTTTCCTTCCTCGCTTGAGTGCCCTTCCTCTTCACTTGATTGGGAGGCCTTGTTTGCTAGCCCAAAATAGAGAGATATGTCACTGTGGGTTTCTGTTGTTATGATCGTAGGCAGACCCTTCCTTTCTCACACGTGTGGTTGTGTTAACCCTAGAAAAATAGTCCCTTCCACCTCGACTTCTTTCTCTCTTCCTTCACTGTCGTAGATGACCTCTTCTTCGTCCTTTTCTTAGCCTCTTCTCTTCTCGAATTTCAGAGCTCTTGATTGGCGTTCTAATGAAGTGGACAACCTCTATTTATAGAGGATTTTACCTCCTATTAGGCCGACTAGAAGGCCGACATGTCAACTGTTTGTAAGCCGACTTGTATGCAAACTTTGGATGGTTTCTTTGGTGGTGTAACATGCTTGAAGGATCTTCTTTGATGGTGCCTTTGCATAGGAGGGGACTTGACTTTGCTTGGAGGTATTCTCATGACCCTAATACATAATCATACATGGTGTAACATGCCCTTACGATCTTCAACATTTTCTTTTGACTATTTGACTCACCTATAGCACTTTAATATGTGCTAGTCCTATTTTAATGAGCAAGAAACTCATTGACATATATTATCAAAATAATATTTATTTTTCTTGAATAAGTATAAATATCAAAAGTACATTTATGAAGACCGAACCTTGTTACATTTCCTTCAACACTTCCTCTTAACTAGGGAGGTATTCATACAACATTACAAGGTGTTTCGCTGTGTTTTAATTTTGAAGAGTTCACATAAGTGAAACCGGATTTGCAATCCATCTGTTATAGCATCATATACATCAACATTGTCACAGTGCAAGGCCTTGAATAATAGTTCCATCTCTTCATGAGATCATAAGCTACAATGTTGGTGAGACCAATGATTTATAGACACCTTCATCATTGTTTCTCGAGGTACATACCCACTCGGGTGTTCTCTGAGTGTGACCTTCTAGGACTATTCTTATCTTGGGTTCCCATCCCCCAAAGTATATCGGTCCTCTTGCCTACTCTTGTATTGGATACCCTACACATCCTCAAAGAGTACTAAATGCTAGATGATTACCCAATCCTCCCGTTCTTTCCGTTCATGGCCTTCATCTAGACTTACAGTTGTTAGTCCTGATCTAGTGCATGACCCATGAGATGGAAAAACACAAATGTCACTCCCTTGTAATTAGGGGTGATCCAAAACTCCCTCTTAATTAGGGACTTATTAGAGCTTCCTCTTAACTAGGAACTCTTTCATTCGTTAGCAACTTCTACTTCGTGGGTCCTTCAACCGCTTGATCTCCTTCCTTGCTTGATGTCATGAAGTCTTTGTTCGAACTTCTTCTAGGTAGGGCAACATCCATTGATCACTTTCCTTAATGGTTTGTCATGTCATTGCTTCCTTCATGGAAAGTGTCTTTCTTGCCATACATCAGGTTTTCTTGTCATCTGGATACTCCTTTGTCATTTTTCCATGTTTCGTAATACTCTTCTCATGGATGCTTCATCGTACTTGTTTGTTTACATGCTTTGACCTAGTTGCCCATCATGAATTCATCTTGATATTGCTTCATCATTGCTTTTTTTTCAATTGTTGGATGGCTTCTTCACCACGACATCTTTGTAGAGTAGAATCAATTATCTGCATCTTTCATATCTCCAAGGCCTTCATAGGTGTCAAGGGTCCTTCATTCTTTTGTCAGATTTGTCTTGCCTTCTTTCAGGAGATATATTCAAAGTATCTTGTCAGATAGTGATTCTTGGTGATCATGGTGTTCTCACACACTTGATCTCTTTCTTCATTTGGTTCTTATTAGATAGATAGGTCAAACATCTTATGCTTCTTGTGAGAGAATTTCATTATTGCTTGCTTCCTGGACTAGTTAGCGTTTCTTCTTGCTTTGTAGTCAGCAATCTTATACTCCTTATGTGAGCATATTATTTTGTTGACCTTAATTGCATTGTAGTGCATGCCTTTGAGCATTTTCTTGGTGAAAGAGATTCTTTCATACTTGATCATGTTATAGAACTATTCCCATGACTCAATAATATACAAATGATAACATGACTAAACTTTGATGTATGCATACCTCATCTTGATTCTCCTTTGATCATCTTAGATTCATTTGGTTTTCCTTGGTGTGGCCCTTCTTGCTTCATCTTAGCTTGCATGCATATCATCCTTTTATTGAATCCCATGAATGGGATTCCCGATGAGACATCTAGTTTGGTTCATGAACCTTCTTTTGAAGATTCCATTATAGGATCTTAAAGACCCTTTCCTTGCAAATGTTTATTTTCTTTTGATGATGGAGGTTTTCTAAGATTCTTAATCATGATCAATCTTCTTTTATCATGGATGAGGTCCTATACTAGGTATGCTCCTTCTATATGAATATCTTGAGCTACATCTACCATGCTCCTATATTCTAGAAGATATTTCTACCCATGCATTTTTATTCTCATTATATATGCTACATCTTCATGACTATCTAGAACTCTATGTACTTCATGCTTCTAGATTCTAGAAGATGTTTCTAGTCATGCAATTTTATTTTTATTCCTACATGCTCCTATCCTACTCAAAACCTTGAAAGAATACTTTATGTAAATAGTTTGTCTTAGTCATAGTAGAGATCTGATGGATCTTCCTTATTTTGCTTTTGTTCTTCTTCTTTCACCTCTTGAGTCATGTGAATTGTTGCCCTCTTTCTTTTGTTGTTGTTGTCCTTCTTAAGCTTAGGACAATTCCTTTTGTAGTGTCCATATTCTTGGCATCCAAAACATTGGATTTTGGACATATCTTTGTTGTTTGTTCTTCGTGGACCAAATTTGCCAAATTTTCCCTTTCTCTTGGCCATGGTAACAATTTACTTATTTTTCTTATTATATTCCACGGATTAGCAATCACATGTACCTAAAGTAAAGTGCAAATAGAACATTAAACGATCGACAGAAAACAAGCCAAGACAAGAGACACAAGATGTGGCGGCTAGCCAGGGACAGACCCCACAATGTGTGGGGAAACCCTTTGATCAAATATTCTTTTATCTTCAATAATTCAGCAAAGAGAAATAGTACAATAAATCTTATTTATATTAGTAGTAGCAAACCCTAGATCAACAGCATCAACATTAGCGGCTTCATCATCAAACTAGGCCAGACGATATCTTACAAACTGACCATTGGATCGGCTTGATTCCACCACCAGAAGTTGTTGCTTTGAGAGGAGGTTCAGATGAACCTACAACGCAGTTCAGATGAGGAGATATTCTAGTCCATGCAGGTCAAACTTCACTTCTACAGTTGCTGCGTCAGTTTCAGCAGCTTCCTTCAAACTAGGGCAGTTGATATCTTGCAAACCGTCTGTTGGATTGACTTGATTCCACCACCAAAAGTTGCGGCTTTTAGAGGAGGTTCAGATGAAGAGATATTCTAGTCCACGCAGGTCAAAGTTCACTTCTGCAGTTGCAGCTTCAGTTTGAGCAGCTTCCTTCAAATTAGGGCAGTCGATATCTTGCAAATCGTCCGTCAGATTGACTTGATTCCACCACCAAAAGTTGCAGCTTTCAGAGGAGGTTCAGATGAACCTACAGCACAGTTCAGATGAGGAGATGTTCTATTCCACGCAGGTCAAACTTTACTTCTGCAGTTGCAGCGTCAGTTTCAACAGCTTCCGGCTTCACATGTGTGAGGGAGAGACATTTTTCTGTGCAGTAGAGAAAGAGAGAGATGTGATGAGATGAGTGAGTGCAAATGAGGAAAAGTCCTCTTGTATTTATACACAATTGTTGATGTTTGAATAGATACGACTGTTGGGCTTCTGAGCCTACATGAGTTGTAGGTCGGCTTGATAATAATTCCATAATCAAAATAAATTCATATCTCCATGAATACTTATCGAAATCGGATGATCTTTATATCAATCCTACACCTCTCGATGAGAGGAATCTAATAAAATTATTATTAACCGTGAATAAGATGACCCACATGAATTTTTGCCCTGGTTGCCAATTTTAACACTCCCTCTCAACTAGGGAGAGCTTCATTTGCAATCTGTCTATTAGTCATTACTATTCATCCATCAAATGCACTGCCCTATACATCCTGACCCTTGCCCTACTCTGCTCTATTCTGCTTGTTGTGCTTTGTCTTGTTCTGCCCTGTATTGATCTGTATTGTTCTGCTCTATTCTGCTCTGCTCTTGCATTATTCTGTTCTGCTCTGCTTTTGTCCAAATTATGAAGAAGAAGAAATGATCGAGGATGTATTATACTGAATCAAAGTCAGTCTCAAAGTATGTACCACTGGTTGTAGACCAATCTCAACCAACCCGAAGTCAGCGTCATAGTGAGTACAACTCCACTGGTCCGAGACCAGTATCATCCTGCACTGACTCAAAGTCAGTCTTAGAGTGCGTACCACTGGTCCCAGACCAGTCTCAAGCGACCTGAAGTCAACTTCATAGTAAGTACCACTCCTACCACTGGTCCCGAACCAGTATCGCAGTCTCAGAGAATGTACCACTGGTACCAGACCAATCTCAACCGACCCGAAGTCAGTGTCATAGTATGTACCACTCTCACTGGTCCCAGACCAGTACTGCACTGACACAAAGTCAGTCTCAAAGTATGTACCACTGGTCCCAAACCAGTGTCAACCGACCCGAAGTCAATGTCATAGTATGGTACAACTCCTACCACTAGTCCCAGACCAGTATCGCAGTCTCAGAGAGTGTACCACTGGTCCCAAACCAGTCTCAACCGACCCGAAGTCAGCGTCATAGTATGTACCACTCTCACTGGTCCCATACCAGTATTGCACTGACACGAAGTCAGTCTCAAAGTATGTACCACTGGTCCCAGACCAGTCTCAACCGACTCGAAGTTAGTGTCATAGTATGGTACAACTCCACTGGTCCCAAACCAGTATCATTGATCCCAGATCAATGGAGGTCATCCTAGCATAGGGAGTACGGTAGATACAACAATGCGTCCATCGGTACTACTATCGCCCCTAATTTCATTTCCCTACTCATTGATCAGATGAGAGGAAATTCCCATGAGTCCCAGACTACATGGGTAGGATGCCTCGACAGAAGAACTAATCAATCCTATCCTCACAGGAGAACACATAAATCCTACTACAATTGCCATGGAGAACACATCAATCCTGCTACAAGCGCCATGGAGAACACATCAATCCAGGCCTCACAGGAGAACACATCAATCCTGCTACAATCGCCATGGAGAACACATCAATCCAGGCCTCACACGAGAACACATCAATCCTGCTACAATCACCATGGAGAAAGCATCAATCCAGGCCTCATAGGAGAACACATCAATATTGCTACAATCACCATGGAGAACACATCAATCCAGGCCTCACAGGAGAACTAATCATCCTGCTACACAGGAGAGCAAATCATCTTGTTCCACAAGAGAGTGAATCATCTTGTCCCACAAGAGAGGGAATCATCTTGTTCCAGTGCGCACCACCAAGGGAGGGTGAGTCACCCTGTGGTCATATGTTGCTCCAGTAAGAACCGCAAGCCCTCAGAGCTCCCAGAGCACAATGTATGCAACATGCAGGACCCTTGTACAAGGGTTTCTTGATGACTCCAAGTCATTTGGAAAAATCACATATTATATCTTTCCTCGGGGCTTTGACAAGGTGTATCGACCTGTACATCATCTTAATGCGATGGAGCCTCCTTGCTCATCGACTTACCATATCCCATATGATGTTTATCTGCTGGAGCAATCGACGAATACGGAATTCCTCAATAATCGAATCCCACCTCTAGTTGTTAGAGAGAATCACAGTGGTATGTGTTCAAATAGTGCACTGAAGAGCTTCCCTAACCAGGCAGCTTCATACGAGATCATACTCGTAGATATGTATCCAGTCTCGATGGTGCTTATGGCAACCGACTTCTGCTTCCTGCTCATCCATTATATCGAAGCAGAATCCAAAGAGAAATAGCACTAAAAAGTGCTCCAGTGATCCTCCACACTACTTGCCTAATCAGCATTCGAATAATCATGCAATTTCATATTTCCGACAGTGTATCTCAATCCATTAGTAATTGTGCCACGAAGATATCTTAGAAGATTCTTGGCATCAATTCAGTGAGGCTCAACCAAATATGAGCTCACAATGCTAACTGAAAAACATATGTTCAGACGGAGGTTCACTAAGAACATCAATGCAAATGAGTTTATGAAACTCAAAGGCATTTCCCAAATCTAGTCCGACATCACTACCATATAACTTCTAAAAGTTAAGATCCTCGAGGTAGTCACAAGCTTGCAGTCCATCATACCGAATCTTTCCAATATCTTTACCACAAATTTTCCTTGAGATAGGAAAATTTCCCTTGGGTTATGCCGTACTTCAAGTCCTTGGTCCTTCATTTCAAATTTAGAAGCCGACTCCCTCTTACATTTGTGAATGAGAGGGTCTGCACCTGTTAGAAAGAGGTCATCCACATACAACACCAGTGTGAGAGGCTTGTCATCTTCAATCTTAAAGGAAAGGTTAGGATCGGCTTCACTCCTAGTGAATCCTAGCTTCATCAAGTAGCTATCAATTCTCTCATACCATGCTCGGGGTGCTTGCTTCAGCCCATAGAGAGCTGCCTTCAACTTGCATACATGAGATTTTCGATCATAAATCTTAAATCCTTCGGGTTGCTCCACATAGACCTCTTTTGATCGAACTGTGCAAGAACGCGGTCTTGACATCCATCTGATGTATGTTCCATCCTTGTGAAGTCACAATGGCTATGATCAAGTGGATGGACATATATCTGGCAACAAGTGCAAATATCATAGTCTATACCTTGCTTCTGGGATAAACCACGACCAACAAAACGAGCCTTATACTTTTCGGTACTTCCATCTGCTGCATGATTTATCTTGCAAAGCCATTTTAAAGTAACAATTGTCTTGTCCGGGGTCTGGGAACTACTTCCCAGACATCATTCTCCATAATAAACTCATATTCTATGGTCATAGCATCCTTCCATACTTAATGCTTGACGACATCTGAGAATGATGAAGGCTCATTTTGTATGATCATGCTCATGATGGTCAGGTATCCTTGATACCTGTTAGGTTTCTTACTTTGACAGAAGGTTCCTCAGGGTGCAGCATGTCCTTCAGCATCATCAAGTATCCCCCTAAGCCATGAAAGCCTCTTCCTAGAAGAGGAAGGCTCATGTGGATGAGGATCAATCGGATCCATGAGTTCTTCTACATCAGGCATTGATTCATCATCATTTTCTTTCGATTCCCTGGTGTCGGCTTCTTGAGAGCTCCTCAAAGTCAGAAGATTGTCCACCTTGCTCTTCTACGCTTGTTTCTTCTTGAATGCATCTAGCCATTAATTCCTCGAAACCAGGAATTACATTATTGTTCAGAAGAGTAGTCCTGAACATGTACCATTCGGATGGTAATCCTCCAAGAGTTGTGAGTGTCATTTCTCTGTCAGTAATAGTCTCCCCAATAGATAGGAGATCGTTCTTGATCTCGGTGATTCTTAAGAAGTATTCTTGCATACTCTAATCTTTACCCTTCTTGATTTCCTTCAGCTTATTTCTAAGAAACAAAACTTGATTTGCATCATTAACTTTAAATAACTTACCAATCTATTGTAGATTACCTTGGAGGTGTCTAGTTCAGAGATGTAGGCCACCAAGTGCTTGTCGATAGAGTCCCGAATGATCTTCTTTGCTTTAACTTCTCCGTTCTTCCATTTGTTCCTGGCAGCAGGAGGTGCATTTGATGGAGACTCAATAATATTGTCTCTCACATAATCCAACACTCCTTGATCCTCAAGGCTTAGGTCGATAGACATCTTCCATCCGTGATAATCAGCTTTCTCACGGAGCTTGTCTTTGGTAAGAAAGAGTGTTGAGGACCCCATAGTTCTTTTAGGATAACCTTGCCAATCTTCTCTTCGGTGATTGCTTTTGCTCTTGCTCTTGCTCGGGCTTTGTTTTCACCTCAGCTCTGATACCATGTTAAGTTATGGTATGTTCTATGCTTATAACAGTTTACTTATTTTTCTTATTATATTCCACGCAATAGTAATCACATTTACATAAAGTAAAGTGCAGATAGAACATTAAACGATCGACAGAAAACAAGCCAAGACGAGACACAAGATGTGGCGGATAGCCACGGACAAACCCCACAATGTGTGGGGAAGCCCTTTGATCAAATCTTCTTTTATCTTCAATAATTCAGCAAAGAGAAATAGTGCAATAAATCTGATTTATATCAGTAGTAGCAAACCCTAGATCAGCAGCATCAGCATTAGCAGCTTCATCGTCAAACTAGGTCAGACGATATCTCACAAACCGACCGTTGGATCGGCTTGATTCCACCACCAAAAGTTGTGGATTTTAGAGGAGGTTCAAATGAACCTACAACACAGTTTAGATGAGAATATGTTTTAGTCCACGCAGGTCAAACTTCACTTTTGCAGTTGCAGCTTCAGTTTAAGCAATGTCCTTCAAACTAGGGCAGTTGATATCTTGCAAATTGTCTGTCGAATTGACTTGATTCCACCACCAAAAGTTGCGGCTTTTAGAGGAGGTTCAGATGAACCTACGATGCAGTTCATATGAGGAGATCTTCTATTCCATGCAGGTCAAACTTCACTTCTGCAGTCGCAGCTTCAGTTTGAGCAGCTTCCAGCTTCACATGTGTGAGGGAGAGACCCTTTTCTGTGCAGTAGAGAAGAGACTATTTTCTGCGCAGTAGAGAGAGAGAGATGTGATGAGATGAGTGAGTGTAAATGAGGAAAAGTCCTCTTGTATTTATACACAACTGTTGATGTTTGAATAGATGTGATTGTTGGGCTTTTGAGCCTACATGAGTTGTAGGTCGGCTTGATAATAATTCCATAATCAAAATAAATTCATATCTCCATGAATACTTATCGGAATCAGATGATCTTTATATCAATCCTACACCTCTCGACAAGTGGAATCTAATAAAAATATTATTAGCCATGAATAAGATGACCCACATGAAGTTTTTCCCTGGTTGCCAATTTTAACACCTTTGCTTTAAGTTTGGTTTCCTTTATCCTGCATAGAGACCACATTTCACTGAGTGTGGTTGCTTCCTTCTTGGCATATATGCTTGATGTGAAGTTGCCCCAATCCTCAGGTAGAGCATTAAGTATTACAGTTGTCATCTCTCTGTCAGACATGACTTCCCCAAGCTCTTGAAGTTGATCTCTCTTTTCAGATATTTTCATGAAGTAGGGAGTTATTCCTTCCTTTGTTATCTTCATCTTATACAGTGCATTCCTTAGAGATATTACTTCTTCAGTTGTGGATACCGATAATAGCTCTACTAGCTTATCATAAATTTCTTTTGATGTTTCAAATTTGGAGACATAAGGAATGAGAGAGTCTTTGATTGATTTTATCATAATCCTTTGAGCTCTTGTCTCATCCTTATTGTACTTAGTTAAGGTTTTAGTTTGGTCCTTAGCAAGGATAGTGATATTCCCTTTGAAATGTTCTTGAAGTTCATTATCCTTGAGAAGTAAATCAGTCCTCTTCTTCCATGCAAGGAAGTTATTGGTACCTACCAATTTATTGATTTCCTTGCAAAAAGACAGTGATGTATATTTAGAAGGGGACATGTACTTACTTGATAGATTTTGAGATGTAGTGGATTTTCTTTCTCCTTGAAGACTTGATGGCTTGCCTTCCTAGGATCTTGATGTTCTTCAAGTTTCCTTCTCCAAGTGGACTTTCTTGATGATGAGATTTACTTGATGACTTGTAGCTTGATGTAGGTCCTGCTTCAATATGCTCTTCTTTGTAGGTGCCTTTATGTAAGGCTCTTCTTCTTGCTATGTAGTCTTTGTTGGTGAATGAAAGGTGATAGGCCCTATTTTCCTTGAGTAGATTTAGCTTGATGCTTCAACCTTTTAGATGGCTTTCCTTGATGAGTATCCTTGAGTTGCCCTTTCCTTGATGTGTCACCTTAGCTCTGAAACCATGTTGAAGAATCTAGGGCAAATAAGTGTAGTGTGAATCTTCTTGACTTGATAACAATTTGTGGAGTATTTTTACTTTTCTTGTTAGCTTAATCTTCTTCTTCTTATTGTAGCATGTGTGTGTTCTCCATCAAACTGCTTTAAAAAACATAAGAACAAGAATACAAGATGTTGGCTCCCTGCCAGGGCCAAAACCTCTCTTCTCTTGAGAGGAAAACCCTTTAGTAAGTTTTCTCTTATTGAAGCTTCTTATAAGTTTTCTCTTATTGAAGCTTCTTATGACCAATGTCAAACCCTAGACCCTTGACAAGAATATCCTCCAAGCACAAGTCAATTTCTTCCTCCTTCATGCACTTTGTTTCCCCGACACTTTGTCCTTCTCCTTCCAGCACTTTGTCTTCCTTCTTCCAACACTTCGTTCTTCTTTCAACTGTTGATAGACCTTGTTAGACTTGCTCTAGAAGAGACAACTTTTGATGAGTCCCTGTTCTTGTTATGATCCCTTCCTTCTTCTTCACCAAATGAGCTCCTTCTTTAAGTTATAGGTGCAGACTTGATATGATTGTCTTGAAGCCCTAAATTCTTGTACATGTGGTGGTTTACTTGTTGTTGTGGCCTCTTTCCTTCCTCGCTTGAGTGCCCTTCCTCTTCGCTTGATTGGAAGGCCTTATAGGCCTTGTTTGCTAGTCCAAAATAGAGAGATATGTCATTGTGGGTTTTTGTTGTTATGACCGCAAGAAAACCCTTCCTTTCTTGCACGTGTGGTTGTGTTAACCCTAGAAAAATAGTCGCTTCCACCTTGGCTTCCTTCTCTCTTCCTTCGTTGTCATAAAGGACCTATTCTTCGTCCTTTTCTTAGCCTCTTCTCTTCTCGGATTTTAGAGCTCTTGATTGGCATTATAATGGATTGGACAACCTCTATTTATAGAGGATTGCCCCTCCTTTTAGGTTGACTAGAATGCCGACGTGTTAACTGTTTGTAGGTCGACTATTATGCAAAATTCAGATGATTTCTTTGGTGGTGTAACATGCTTGAAGGAGATTATTTGATGGTGCCTTTGCATAGGAGGAGACTTGACTTTTCTTGGAGGTATTATCTTGACCCTAATACATAATCATACATGGTGTAACATGCCCTCAAGCTATTCAACATTTTCTTTTTACTATTTGACTCACCTATAGCACTTTAATATGTTCTAGACCTATTTCAATGAGCAAGAAACTCATGGACATATATTATAAAAATAATATTAATTTTTCTTGAATAAGTACATTTATCAAGACCGAACCTAGTTACATTTCATTCAACGTATACATGGCACACCCTGGTTTTAAGAAGATCAGTGTGGAGCTGAAACCGCTTTTTTTTTAAGGAGATGAAGAAGGACGTTGTAAACTTTGTAGCAAGATGTTTAGAGTGTTAGCAAGTAAAATTTGAGCACAAACATCCAGCGGGGTTATTACAACCCCACGAGATACTAGAGCCAAAATGGGAAGTTATATCAATGGATTTCATTATGGGACTACCAATTATTTCTATTCATGCTTTTGTTCCTATTACTAGTTTTCCTATGGCTATCATCCTTGTTGGGCACTCTTCAAGTGAATCTCACCTACCTCTCAAGATGCCCCATCAATGTGTATGTTTCCTTCAAGGGGAAACTTATTATCAAGAGTGGGATTCTTAGGGTCACTCTCATACTCACTATCACCTAGAGGAAACAATTTCTAAGTTTCAGGGCCTCACCAAGTGTCCCATCCAGGAAGAGATTGGCCACATGGAATGCAAGGGAGTCTATGTGCAACAACAACCTTTGGAAATCGAGGTTCTCAGAAAACTAGTTGATTAGGTACCCAATGTTGGACACACTCGCGGTTGCTTCAACCATTACATGTACACCATCGACTTATATTGTCACTTGAAATTTCCCTTTGGACGAATTCTGATGGACTGGGTCAATCATAGATCCTACACTCTCTAGAGCATCTACATCGTCACATGAGAGACCTAGATCAATTCTTTGATTGCAGTGAGAAACACCTAGGTATTCCTCCCCTAGCAGGCAATAACCCGTGCAACAATGAAGACCCTATTTAGGTTGGCCACATACTTTGATCCATCTACTAAGCTTTATGCTATGTTGCAATTTATTTTGCATTTTGATCTTACAGTTTGTCCTAGTGGCTTATTTGACCTATTTTTAGTCTATATATCATCATTTTAGTCTTTTTGAACATTTTGATATATTATGCCTCTATGAAGAATGCACTTTTGGCTATGGTCTGGTTTTCTCAATGAAACATTGAGCTAAGATGTATAGTACATATATGTACATTCTAGTTTAGAAGGAAATATAAAATTTACCCTGCACAAAAAAAATTATAATGTGAGACTATAATGATTATTTTATATAGGTTGCACTATTATCATGATTAATTGATGTCTATCCACATTTATTAGCCATTTAATTTATATAGCTATGCAAATTTATAATTACACTATAAGTTATATGATAGTTATCCACATTTATTAGCCATTTAATTTATATAGCTATGCAAATTTATAATTACACTATAAATTATATGATAGTTATCCATATTTATTAGTCATTTAATTTATTTAACTATGCTAATTTATAATTATGCACATAACATCCTGGGGGGCAACTCAATTGGTGATTGAAGTAATGTGAAATCTATGAAAACTTAGAGATCCAAGGTTCAAATCCCCCTGTTTGTGACCCAGTTTATGGAGAGGAGGACAGGTCGTAGAACCTTAGTGGTTACTAGTAGTTACGTGTTAGGTAGGTTGTTGGGTTCCTATGGGATACAAAAAAAAAATTATGCATATAATAACACACAAATCACATGCATTAGTTATACAACCATCTAATATGTTATGGTCGTTGGACCTTTGATAAACATGTTCTTTGCAAAGCTATTTGGAAGCATATTAGAAAAAAAATTAGCAAGTGAGTGGAAGAAAGAGATAAACGTGCTAAAGGGAAAGCAAGTTTCAAACCTAAACATTCCACGATTCATTTTGGTATAACATTTAAGGAGGAAGCCTTTTGTTGCTTTGTTGATTTCAAAAATATCTTGAAACAGACCTTAGGGATAAACTTTGGCACAAAATGGAGGAACTTAGGGTTCCTATGCATCTTAGATCAACTATTCATAGGCAATATGAAGAGTTGAAATTCAAAATCAAAACTTCAAATTACATCTCTGAAATTTTTAGGAGTGATATTGGGGTCAAGCAAGGGTGTCCGTTGTCCCTACCCTTTTTGGTTTATATATTGACAAACTTGAAGAGTGGATAAACTCACAAGGTGGTGACGGTATCCATTTGGGCAAATTTGTTATAAGGCTTCTTTTGTATGCAGATGACCTTATTTTGATTGCTAAATTTTCTCTTGGCTGGCAAGAGCACTTACTTTCCCTTGAGCATTTTTGTAGAAGGTGTTGAGAAATCTATGGCATCCATTAGTGTTAGTTTATTACATGATTTCTCTTTAACATTGATATTTACTTGAGATATATTATCACTTAATCATCATCATTATTATTTATTTTCATCATCAAAATAGATGACAACAAGAAGATCACAATGCAAACAAAGAGAGACATAGGAAATAGGCTCCAAGCCAGGGTGAAACCCCTCCAAAGGGGGAAAACCCAGAGAACTCCTTCTTATAGAATTTTCAATGAAGACTTCCATGACCAAGATAATAGACCATCCACCAACAAACCAGGGCAACTACCCACACAAAATTTGTTCCTTACTTCTCAATTTCGGATGTGAGGAAATCTGTCCTTCCATAGAGAATTTGGCTGCCAAAGAGAGATAAACCAAAAATCCGAGACCAAAACAATCTTTCATAGTTGTTGTCCTTCTTCCTCATTTTCACACTTTTGTTTTGCCTTAGATCTTCTTGATAAAGTTAAATGCACAAGTATGTCTTTGGAGGACAAATTCCTCTCCAATATATAGTCATTTGAGTGGGTCCTCAAGCCTATTCTAGGTTGACCCTTAAGGCTAGCCGACCTGATCTCTTGGGTAGTCTTTAAACATTTCCATGACATAAATTATTTTTCTTTACATTGATACAAGAGTCCTTCTAGGGGTTTTACATTATGACTTTGACTTTGACTCCCTAGAGCACTTAAAGGGTGCACAATCTAGGACCAAAATCATGGGAAAGAAACACGTGTGTAGATAATTTTTCTTTTACAAAAATAAATATTTTCTTTTCTTTCTTTTGACAAGCACAATGATTACATCAAGTCATGACATTATAATTATGAATACTTACACTTGTTACATTTTAACACTCCCTCTTAACTAGGGAGGTATTCATAATTTACAATAGGTAGAAGGACAATACTTCCATTGAAAAGTTCTCATAAGAAGATTCAGATTGGTAAGCCATCTCAAAGTTATTGCATTAACTTATATCAATGCATCTCAACATATCAACCAGCATTTTCACATAGCAAGGCCTTGACTAACAATTATATCTCTCCACGAGATCATATTGCAATGCTAGCGAGACCAATGATTTATAGACACCTAAATCATTGTCTCTCAAGGCACATACCCCATTCAGATGTTCATAAGGTATGTCCTATTATTATTTTTCATGTCTTGGAATATCACATCCTCAAGGAATTTCGTCTTCGACTACCACATCCTCAAAGAGTATCAGAAACTATTTGCTTACCCAATCCTCCATTCTTTCTTCATATTATGAAGACAAGAATGATGTCTATGTCTCCCTCTCAGCTAGGGAGGATATAATCATTCCTATAAAAAGGAATATACTCAAGCTCCCTCGTAACCAAGGACTTGTCCAAGCTTCCTCTTAACTAGGGACTTGTTTCCAACAACAACTCTCTGCCCTTTGGTGGAGATCATGGTACTATCAGATGCTTGTAGGGTTCCTCTTCCAAATTTCATGAACATCATATTCATAATCATGGAGCCTTCATCTTCTAGATCTTCTTTATAAGGCATCGACCATCCATCACTTTCCTTCAACAAACCATAGGGTTGAACCAATAGTCATGTCATCGTTTTCTTTATCAGAAAGTGATCTTCTAGTCCACATCTAGTTATTCTTCATACAACTACGTTTTCCAAGTCATGATTCTCTCAGGATCTTTCATCAAACACATGAGTACTAGTTGTAGGTAACTTTCTACAACCCTCTGCTGATAGTCCAGTTTCAACCCAACCCAACCACATGATTTCAAAAATCAAAATGAACATCAAATCAAAGTTACCTTTTTATGATGGCCCTTAATCATGACATCATCTTTATCACTTGCATATTCACAAGCTAATCATTATCGAGCTCGAAGATGGCTCCCTCTTGAACATTGGTAAAGAGATATTACTAGGACACGATCATCAAACTATCTGCAACCTACTATCATCTCTGATATCATGATGTACATCAGCTTCCTTAGACTAAGTATCAAGGTAGCAACCCAATGGATTCATCATATCCTTCTTTAAAGTGAAACTTCTCCATATAGTAGGATTGTACAGAACTTAACAACATATCAAGTCTTTATCAATTTCATAGTCTTCAATTTGCATCCTAGCCTTTTGTGGAACATATCTCAGCTAGTCATCTAGCCTTGTTCTTCATTTCTAGGATGAGTTCCATTGTGCTACAACTTGAACCAGAAAGCTTCTTATGAGGCATGCTTAAAGACAATGATATCATCATAGTCATTCTTCCATGGTGAAGAACACATTTTATGTCATCACAAAGGAGGATCCATAAATGATCCTTGCTTGCAGCAGAATATTCATATCAGCTAGTTGTTTGTTATATCAGGCTTATAAATTCTTTCGTATGTTGTCTTTAACTTTACCAGGCATCCACAGTTGCACAATTATATCATGAATCTATCAAGGATACAAGGGTCCTTACAGTTCCCTCATTTCATCATGCTTTTCAAAACATAAGATCTACCCATCCTCCTTCCTTTACTTCCTGTACCTACAGCGACAAGACAAGTACTCCCAAGAAAAGCATACAATAACAAAATCACAATATCAATCTATCAATCTAAGGTTACCATGAGACTTAAAGGTTGTACTTCTAGGGTTTTCAAGTGCCAAACCTAAACGAAGGGTCCCAACCTTATCCATGCCTACTTGAAATGAGACCTAGATTGCATATAGACCCTAAGGACCAAGGGTTAGGGTTTCTTTATGACTATGGTTTTACTAGTGTCAATAATTTTAACATACCTTATACAATCAATCAACCCTACTATAATTCATGTTGGACATTTAACAAAAATATGCCATACATACCTCATGATTACATAATTACAATGGCTTGCACTTTCGGATGTCATGGTTTCTTCATTGATTTTTCTTTCAAGGTGTTCATCAACTCGAGATAACCTTCTTCATTTTTTTTCCTGCTCCATCGTACTACAACTCCTTTCTTCTTTTTTATCAATGAGGCACAAATCTCAGAGAGTTGTCTGCAACAACATACCATTTACCTAATGATTTCTTGAAGTTTGCTCGATGTTAGTTGGTGAAACTTCTTTTCTTGTCAACAACAATATTACTTTCCCACGACGGAACAAAATTGAGGTAAACAGGGCCTTCCTTAAAAGAAAACATTATCACAACATTATGACCTTACTTACTGCCTCAATATTGTTGCTTTCTTCAATACCAACAAACTACTCTTCCTCACAAATCTTACAAGACTGACAACTACAGATGCAATAATTCTTCTTATGCCCAAGAATTTTCCACAAAGCATTAACTATTCAAAAACAGTCTAGTACTTTATAATGTCACTGTCACAAAGATGTGACTTCACCTTTCTACCTATAGCTTCCATTCCTTTTCAACATGACCTTATATAGACCCTTATTCATTGATTGCCATTGTAACTCTTTGCAAAATCTCAACAGGTCAGCTCAAATGATATGAGTAGTTTCAATTGTGTGTGTGTGTGTGTGTGTGTGTTGATCACATTACTGTAGAAGGCACAAAATATGGATCTTATACCAAAGAGACCTATACTATCTCCATACGTCAGCGAATGATTGTGACTGATGTTAGATGAATACTCTTTTTTTCTTAAGGCATAGATTCCCTTTTCATATATATTCCTTTTTACTTTCAAATGCCCAGGGCTTATGAAGAAGCTTGTAACCAATTTCTACACGAGGTCTTGGCTCCTTGTCTCAAGAGTAACTGTAACTTTTTAGATCATATCTATTTTGAGACTATACCAAAAACCTTTTATCAATACTTCATATGCATAGGAGAAAGGCGAGTCTTTTGAAGCTTAGAATTTTGGTTCTGAAATAATACTTATGTATAGGAAAAATACCACACAGCTTGTACTTCAGAATTTTGGGCTACTTATATAAATTTATGCTGCTTTCATACATAAAGTGATGCCACAAAAATTTTGGACTTTATTCTAAGGTATAGAGAGGACTTTGTATTGATGAGATTCACTTTGACAGTGAGACTATTCTTCAAATTTATACCTTCAATGAAATCTACCTTGGACTAATGATTTGCCCAGGTGAAAAGAATTTTGATACTTCTTCTATAGCATACGTCTGCTCAGAACCATACCATAGATGATTTTGTTTCTTTCAAAGGCTTCTAGATAGGCTTTTGACACCTTCTAATACCCAAAACAGAAATAGGATATACATTCTAGAGATAGCTTAAGAGGTGTGGAGGATTTTATATACTTTGATATATACCAGAGAATGTATATTCCTTTGATGGGATTGTTCATCCTTTTGATTCATAGAAACAGAGCTATTTATGACTTCGATCTCCTTTGGATAGGTTTGTGGTTTATAATCATAGATTAGTGCTAATGGAGAAGCCCAAAAAAGTTCGATCTTCTTGCCAATGAGAGAGGTCTTGAGAGGGATTCTTCTTTACCAAATCGGTTTCTTGAAAACTTAGATTAAGTTTCCTTCAAACCTAGAAATCTGCCTTAGAAATTTGCCTTAGAAATCTGTCTTAGTTTCCTCCATAGATTTGGCTTAGGGTAACTAGTTTTCTTGAGATGGATTGAAGCCAAACTTGATCTTCTTTCTGCCCTCTATTCAAAGCCTTATCCCTAATACCATGTTGAAAAATCTAGGGCATTCATTAGGGTTAGTTTATTACATGATTTCTCTTTAACATTAACATTTACTTGAGATATATTATCACTTGATCATCATCATCATTATTTCTTTTCATGATAAAAATAAATGCCAACAAGAAGATCACAATGAAAACAAAGAGAGACACAGGAAATAGGCTCCAAGACAGGCAAAAACCCCTCCAAAGGGGGACAACCCAAAGACCTCCTTTTATAGAATTTTCAATGAAGACTTCCAAGACCAAGACACTAGACCATCCACCAAGAGACTAGGCCAGCCACCCACACAAAATATGTTCCTTCTCAATTTCTAATCGGAGGCAATCTGTCCTTCCACAGAGAATTTAGCTACCAAAGAGAATTAGAGAAATTTTGAGGTCTAAAATAGGTTTGTTGTCGCTACTACAACACCCTCCAAAATTTCACTACATTTGAATTTTGGAACCTACTATCACCATCTCCCTTATCATCAAGTGCCATCTCATGTTATTCTATGTTCTCAAGTGTCATCGCATTGGTTAGAACATCTTTAGGTGCATTTCATGGTCGTGAAATCTTTGTTGTTGTAAACCAACACTTTTGGGTCATGGTCATACACACTTCACTCATTGTACTTGGAAAATGTGTACAAAGTCACGTTTTGATGTATATTTATCATTGTTCAAGATTGTCTAAGTTTTCTCAATGAGTTGGTATGTGTAACTATGGTTTTATGTCTAAACTCATCTTGTTCACCTCTTGTCCTATCATCCTCACTTAGACAAATTTTGGTCTCAAAGCGAACCTATTAAGGCCAAGAGCGCATGAGCACACTTTAAAGCCTTGATCAGGAATCCTTCATTGTTTGGAAGTGTCCCATACACCCTCCAAGAGTGTAGTGTGCACTCCTTAAGCACTTTACCCTTCCTTGTTCCAAATAGCGCCCTTCAAGAGACCGAGTCTTTCTTTGAGCGCACTTCTTCGACACGAAGAAGTGTCGCCTCCTTGAGCACATGAGTGCACCCTAAAGGCCTTAAGCTCAACACTTCATCCTTCCACATTGTGCCATGTGCCCTTTTGGACCCTTTGAGTGCATGACCACACTCCGAAGGCATGACTCATCAGCATTCAGGCTTGCACCATGCGCCCTCCTAGGCCTCTTGAGCACATCCTGAAGGCTTGAAGCCTTTCCCTTTCAGCCTTTAGGAGTGTGCCCTACGCCCTCCTTCTATCCCTTGAGCGCACATCGCACTTGGGAATCATAAAGCCTCCTCCTTTATCCTTCATACTTGCGCCATGTGCCCTGTCTTGATTTCATTTCTCCCTTGAGCGCATGGACACATGTTGAAGTCGTGAAGCTTTCCCTCTTTAGCCCGTCAGCCCTTCAAAGTGTGCCAATGTGCCCAGAAGCTCTCCTTATCCCTTTTAAGTGCACTGAAAAGGAATGAACATAAAATCTGCATAAAAAATGCTAGAATATGTGATTTTCAAGCTGATAGTTGTTTTTCATGAGTGATTATAGTTACAAGTTTTCCAAAAATGACATGGAAATCACACATGAGGGAGATTGGTCTGTTACACTAAAATTTGTCACCATGACTATCTACAGTTAGTATGGCTCCATCAACAGTCATACTATCCTCCTTGTCAAGCCTTATACCTCTGCTCTCCATGTCAGACTTCAAGAAAGAGAGAAAGTCATTAAAAATCATGTTTATCTCTGGGTACGCAGGTTCTCTCTACCTTGCCTGCGTGTACGCATCCCAAGCTCATTGTACCTGCATCTTGTACACTCTGTAAGTCAAGGGATGGGTGCGTACTCCTGTAAAGATCAAAAGGCGCGAGTTTCATCTTAAAAAAGTTACTTGTGGTCACTTCTAGGGCATTCTAGAAGATTGTTTGACGTATATTGAGCGCCTCCAGATGGTTCATGCATCCCTATGATAGAGGAACTTATCCCATCAAGAGTGGAGCTACCCCATCCAAAAGAGGGAGTATCCCATTGATGTTGGACCTGAATAACTTCCTCTAGAACACTATAAATACAGGCATTGGGCCAGAGGAGGGAGGTTGAAAGCTGAACATTCCAAAGGGTAGATGCTGCTGGAATTAGGACTTCCTTGTAGAAGCTTGTGAGGAGAGATTACCATCCTTTCTTGTTTCATTTGGAAGTGGGTGAGCTTGTCAAAGTAGAGGAAAGCTCTTGCTGGACCCTGGGAGGAACTTGCACAACACCAAGGCTCAGGTTGTAATGGTTTCTTTTGTTTCCTTAATACAAATAAGTCCATTCTTCTCAATGATTTGTTGTTAATGAATTGTTTCATATACTCCTTGGTCTATATGTTGAATATGTTTTGTTTTATGAGATATTCAGGTGTTATGTAATCGTTTGGTTGTTAGTGTATGCAGGTTTCGAAGTGAAGGAGGAGCTCATCTGGATCGACGAGGCTAGACTACTACAACAGCGTTGGACTTTAGGTAGGATCGAAACACTTGGTTTCTCGTATGATAATGCATGTTTAGAGAAGGATTGCTCTTAATTGTCTTGTTTGTCACTAGAAAGTCTTAGGCTTCTAGGGAGGTTGGTTTTGTCCGCAAGATTAACTCTTTCCGCATGACAGGCAGATAATGCAATCAAGGGAAGAACCAAAGAACAAAGAACATAGTGAAAGCTTGATGATTGAAGCACCCTAAAGACTCCAAGATCAAACACCCTTTGGAGGGTGAAGGCATCAATGATGAGAGGCAGTGTGAAGAACGAGTACAAGAATGGCAGCCATGTCACCACTGAAGAAGGTCCATGTCATTAGTCAATATTAGTCCTGGTCACCAAGGATAGTGACACAACATGTCTTCACCATATGATGATGTGGAAAGGACATTTGCGCTTCTCTCTCATACCGACAATTAAAGTCAAGGCATATGTAATCTAATATTATTTTATTATTTCCATTATTATTTTATAATATCCTTAGGAGGCCCATTTTAGACCTCAAAATTTCTCTAATGGGAGATAAACAAAAAATCCAATAATAAAACAATCTTCTATATTCGATGTCCTTCTTCCTCCTTTTCACACTTCTATTATGCCTCGGATATTCTTGAGAAAGTTGAATGCACAAGTATGTCTTTCGAGGACAAATTCCTCTCTGATATATAGTCATGTAAGTGGGCCCTCAAGCCTCTTCTAGGTCGACCCTTAGGGCTAGCCGACCCGATCTCTTGGGTAGTCTCTAAACATTTTTATGACAAAAAATATGTTTCTTTACTTTGATACAAGAGCCCGTATGTGGGTTTTACATTATAACTTTGACTTTGACTCCCTAGAGCACTCAATGGGTGCAGAACCTAGGACCAAAATCATGGGCAAGAAACCCATGTATAGATAATTTTTCTTTCACAAAAATAAATATATATATTTTTATATTTTGATAAGTACGGTGATTACATTAATTCATGATATCATAATTATGAAGACCAACACTAGTTACATTTCAATAGAAGGGTGGGGATGCAAGTCAGTATTAGCAAGACAAAAGTGGTGGTTTTCTCTAACAAAAGAAAACATAGTCAACATAAGTTCTAATTTGAAGGAAATACAAATACCTTAGAATTGACTTCAATAGAAATCTAAGTTGGGAAGGTTGCAGGAAAAAAAATAACTTTGGGAGGTTCGAAAGAACTCTATGATTTTCAAAACAGGTGCAAACACCTAGAGTTATGGGAATGAAAGTCCACTCAAACCCTTTTTGGGATTTGAGTGATTCCAATGGTTCTATATGGATGTGAATTGTGGCCCAGTAGTACATCTGACTTGCAGTGGAAGCAAAATGAGAAAATCCATAAATGTTTGATTACAAGTAAGTTCAAAAACAAAAGTTCAGTTCCCTATGATATCTTGCTAAGTGAAGTGGGTGCTACTCCCATTGAAGCAAATACTATGGTGCAACGCATAATATATTTTTAAACAAAATGATTAAATGGAAAAGGGAAGATGGCCTAAGGTTGTCTTCAATGACATATTTTGTAAAATAAAGAAAACTTGTATGATTTAAAATAACAAATTGTTTAGTAAATGGGGCATTCACTTGAAAATGTGCCCTCGTAAATAGTAAAGAGATAAATACTTTTCTTGTGGATAAGTTCCACAAGCATACTTGGGATAAAGAACTAGGGAGAAAGAAAAAGTAATATATTTAAGATTTTAATCCCACATGTAATCATCATCAAAAAGCATACATAGGGGCCAATATTTCATGGAGAGCCAAAATTCAAATTGCTCAGGGAAGAACTAACTCTCATCAACTTTGGTGTGAAATAAGGCATTGAAAAAGGCCAAAAGAAGTTTGGGGAGAAAAAGTGTGTATTTTTTGCACCACTGGAAAAGTGGAAACATAAAAGCATTTCATTTTAGAATGTGCGGCCTTTAAAGACAATAGGTACAATTTTGTAAATATCTTGAGAGCTAGCCCTTGGGATAATTTATTCAACAAGGGGACTGTTGAGAAATTAGGAGCATTGATTCTCACATTTCATAGGAAAAGGACTGGATGCAGAAATCAGATGGTGAGGCAGTTTGTCCTATAGGTTATCTTTAACTTCATGGACATTAAAAAAAAGTCTTCTTCTTCTATAACCCTCTCCAAATATTAAGTGCTTATGCTTACGTTTATCCCCACTCACAACTCAGAGCTCTATTCGACAACCATGGATTCCATCCCAAGTGTCCATAGAACGAACGTATAGATGTACTTTCCACTTACAATACAAAAATCAATCCAATGATTCTAAGAACCAAATTATATATAAACTATAAGAAGCATTTCAAGAGCAATGGTCAATGAGACATGTCAGACTTGCAATAGAAAAAACATACAACAACAAAAAAAAATCATTCAAAAGGTAATATTCCTAATTAAAATGATTTTCTAGATATATATATGTATATATTACTACAAACCATTCATTTATTAATATCAATTTTGTTATATTTAGTTTTCATATATCAATACAAAAATAGTTTATTACTTTTTTCAAGAAGATTATGAAAATCCCAAATGATCAATTAACTGATATATGAAACATGTCAGCAGGAATGTTCAAAAAAATGTACAAGGAGATGGTCAAAGAAATGGACATAATTTCATCACAGGAGGAACCATCTCAACAACAACATGCTTCAAATGTATGTAATCATGGTTGACTTTGTACATATAAAAATAATAATTTAGCATTAAATATTAATTTTCAAGTATTTTCTTACAGAAAATAAAACAAAATGGAATTCATTCAACACATAAAACATGACTACAAAGAAGAAAATGGTTGATTTTAAAGTTTCTAAGTAATTGTTAATATTTCGTTATAACAACTGAAGGTTTCATTTTTGTATATTTTAATTTTTTTTTTACAGCAACCACCCTTGAATGTCTTCAAATAGGTGATAACATACAAATAAGATCCATCAAAAGAATTGATTGGAATTGCGTTAAATATGGGTTGTGAGTATATGTTGGCATATCAAAAATTAATTGTGGAATTTTTAAGTATTTATATGTTTTTACTTCTATGAGTTTATAAGTGATGGAACAAAAAAATCCTTTATATTAAATCTATGATATATAATGGGGTTAAAAACATGCAGGAAACAAAGTATGGAACTATGCTAGCAGAATATTTGTTGTAACAAGGCATGAGACTTGGTTTTGAAACCTTTTGCATAGTTTATGAGTCACTTCTTTCTATGGTACATCGTTATTCGATTTACATTGATGTATATTATTTATTTCAATTTTCATTATTCTCACCAATGTAGATACACTCATTACACATTGTTTTTATGTTTGCAGATGGAACAAGATCAAGAATCTAAAACAATCGATGCAATCAACGAAGCATTCCTCCAAATAACCCAAGTCATGGAAGTAGTTCAAGCACTGACAACAGTTCCAACGAAGAATGATGATATATTCAAATATCAATGCAACCTATTGTATTTTTTGAAATAATTGTCTGTAAAAACTAGACATTTTGTTTAATGTAATGGACATAGTGTCACAATTGAAAGACAAGGGGTTACCAATAGAAATCCCCTTTTGTATGACAAAGTGTGTCTTATTGATATATAATAAAAATACATTTTAATTTATTATATTTTCTTATCCAATGTTGTTGTGAAATGTTACACCACTGATTAAATATATGGATAATTAAAAATTATAATGAAGAGATGAGAAACTTGATAATATAACAAATTAATCCAAACATCATATACAAATGCACTAATCAAATTTTAATTTATATAAACCTCATAGTTTTGTAAAAAAAAATCTGCTTTCATCAACGTCCAACACTGCTCTAGATGAGCTAAGGAACAATTAATCATCATTTACATGTTCTATAATTTTTTTTTCTTAGAACGTGATCCGAACTTATGCGGGAACGCAACAAAATATAGATATAAACATAAACACAAAGATGCAGCAAGAATAAAACTTCATTTCATTAATATCAAAGAACTAAAATATGCTTACATACAAAATGGAAATAAACTAGCTCGAGCGATCGTAGCTTATCTTTGAGAAGAGATGTGGTAGCTACATGCCTCTGAACTGTGTTACAATGAGGTTCAAAGGCATACTTATTATTGAAAAATAATGGAAAACCCTATGCATCCAAAAACCTAACCCTAGGAGATGAAGTGTCGAAACTATGGGCCGCGTTTGGATGAATTGGTACATCAACTTCTCGGGGTCGTAAATTTGGCATACGATCTCCATTTGACACGCATAATACCTTGTTCGAAAGATCTATCCGTGGAATACAACTTTTGAATGCAAACATAAGTCAAGGGATCATGTTTTCCCATTTTTCCCAAAAAAATGTCGTTTATGACCTCAAAACGGCTCCAGAAGTTCAGGACATGAAGCATTATAAAAAATAGTAGATTGTGCTACAATTAAGGAAACTGAAAAATTGAAAGAGATAGCGGTGTTGGTTCAGGTGGAATAGGCATGTGGCCACCAATATGCACCTAGATCAGTCCTCCCCCCTTAGGAAGCAATGGTCCCCATTGCGTTGAGTGCCTCCATGAGATGGGGAAACTTCTGCTGAACTTGGTCCTTGGTGAGCCACTCACCTTGGTGCAGGAGTTGGTCAGCTTTGACAACCCGATATAGTTGGATCTTCTACTAGTGAGTGTTCTTCGTCTGTGTGTCCATGATCCGATTAGTTGTGGCATGTTCCATGCAGTATAGGTTTAACTCTGTTTGTGTGAGTTTTTCTGCAATGTCTAATGTGTCCAGTAATGGTGGAAAGTATGGTCGAAAGCGTTCCACATTTAACATTGGGTCCATGCCAAGTAATGGGGGAATGTTGATTGTCTCTCACAACCTTGGTAATGATGTAAGGCCCATATCGAAGTGGTTTAAGCTTCTAATGGCCTTTGGTAAGGTGTTTTTTCTATAAATGCAACCAAACTTTGTCGCCCACTTGAAACTTCTATGGCACACAATGTTGATCATGTCACTACTTTTACTTGGCATTTGACTTCACCATGTAGTGAACCTATTGGCAGACGTGTTGGATGCGTTCAATAAATCTGGGTGCTTTATCAGCCTCAGACAATACATGTGTGGATTATGTTTGTGTAGTCAAGACATGGCAACATTAATTGCACACAATGGTTGAAATCCTAGACCCACTTGAAAGGGAGTACGACCACTCGAGCTATGGAGAGCTCTATAATAACTGTGTTGCACATAGGCAAGACTCTCATCCCCCGTTAGTGGATGCTTAGAGTTATACATGTGGAGTATTTTCACTATAATCTTATTGATGACCTCCGTTTGGCCATTAGTCTGGGGATGGAATGCAATCGACTTGGTGAGCTTGGTGACCAATAGTGTCCAGAGGCTTGACTAGAATGTGCTCAGGAACCTAATATAACGATCTGATATAATGGTTTGCGGTGTTGTCACATACTGCAAAATATGTTTTCAGTTGTCAAAAGAGTGCAAAAAAGCAAAGAAGTTTGCAGTCATCTCCCAAGCCTCAAAGGGACTCAAAATCTAAATCAAACCCTCTCCATTGGAAGGTGCTCTAAACAAGCTTTCCAACGATATGTGGAAGTCCAAAAATGGGCTTCTAGATCAAAAGTTATGTTCTTCTAAAGTTCAAAGATTAAAGCCGCAAGGAAAGAAGGAATGTCAGAAGTATGATATAGGAGGTCTCGCGAACTGGCATATCAGCGCATCAAATATCAGATCTTTGATATATCGAAGGTCCAGCAGCGTAGAATATTGGATATCGCAATCGGAGGACATAAACAGTCAGGCATATCAGCAATCGACAATCACAAATCAGAATTACAAGCACATCAGTGTATCGCATGTCAAAGGTGCGACATTGGCACATCACAACATCAAGTAGATTGGCACATCGGTGATCGGAGGATTGCAAGTCTTGAATGTGTGAACCTTGAACAAGTTCAATAATGTAAAATTTTCGGGGGACCCAAAAATAAATTTGTAAAGGATTTCCCTGCAAAACCAAGGGCAAACAGGCCCTTTTCTCTCTCCTCCAGTAGGACGCATGGTAGCTTCTGGTTGGTCTCGATAAGCATGATGTGGCAGTACAGAGTGCCACGTGGCATTCTATTTTGGCATTTTGAGGGGGCCTCTGGGGGCATATCCGGGGACACGTGCCACCACTCGGGAAGTGCCACGTGGCAGCAATGACATCACATCGGTAATCGCATATCGTAGGTTGATGGATATCGGCACATTACAGTAGTGCACACTTCAAAGTCGCAAATAAAGGGGCTCTGATATAGGGTTGGAACACAATCGCGAGAAGAGTCAAAGAACCAAAGGCACGAGGCTAGGGATAAATGAAGAGGGCTATCGGCGATCGAAGATACGAGCATGTCACAACTCCCAAAGTAAAACCCCGATTGGAAATCGCCAATAAGGGGGCTCTGATATTCAACCAACACATGGTCGCTAAAGGAAATTAAAAGGGGCACTATGCAGTTTACAATGAAAAAATGCCCCCAAACAGAAACAAAAGGGCCCTGGCGCCCTAAGGCTAAGCACCTGGTCATATGAAGAGAAACGCAAAAATGGGTTAAAACAAAGGGGGCCAAAGGATCCCGGAACTCACCTGTTCTGCAATGTTTTTAAGTATAAAGTGCCAATAATGAGAATCTTTGATGTAGCGATATGGCAGTGTTATTGGGTGCATCCGACCCCGAGATTGTTATTCAAGAAGTTTAGAGGGATGGATGAGTGCACAGCTTTGATTCTCGAGCAGCGCAGAGGTCATCACCATTGATCGCTCCCAACTCCAGAAAATGGGAAATTCATTCACTTCAGGCAGAAAGCGATAGGGAGACTGGCCAAGTAACATAAAGAGGCACCTTGTGGCAAATATGTGCCTTGATCAAAGGCCATCAGAGGAAGTGGCGTGGAGATATTTTGGCTATAGCCACCATTCAGTTTTTTCCCGTGTTTTGTATTTTGTTATTCTGCTATGAATGTATTTTAAAGAAGGAATCATTATGTTGCAATCATTTGAGCTGGAGCTCAGGCCAAGATATTTTGTAATAGTTTTACAAAGCTTTTTGTCTCCTTAAAAAAAGGAGGAAAAAGCACTAAAGAGAATTTCCCGAATTGTGCAAGAAAGGGGCTCAAATTTCGTGGTTCCACATTGGTTCTATTTGTCTGTTCATGAGAGTTTTGAGCGATAAGTGTTGAATGTATATGGGTTGGTGATTTGCAACGATCTTCGAGGATTAATGAAAATATTCTGTTGATTCCTATCAAAGCAATAAGCAGTATGTTTTCCTCTTTGTATTTCACTTCATGTATGTTTTTCTTCTCCTAAAATTGTGTAAAGAAGTTGCAAGTTTCACTCTCTCATTGTTATATGTATGCTGCTGAGGAGTAATAGTCCCTGTGTTATTGAAAGATTTACAAGATTTATTTGATAGATTACAGTACCTTTATGATCACAATTTTACTTATGGTAATCAGTGACAAGTGTGTCCATGAGATATAGAGTATGAAATCTTAATTTGCGCCCCACAATTTTTACCAATTCACCTCCTCATTCTTTGATACTTATGTTGGAGCTTGATGCTCAGAATTTTGCTTTGTACCCAGCCCTCTGCATCGAATTCCCTTCTTTCTGTTCTCCTCTTCATGTTATTACAACGCCAATAGTAAAGGCTGCTTGTTGTTGTGTGTCGGCCACCAGAATCAACCATTTCTCTTTGAGATTAACAAGATCTACTGCCTGTGTATTTAGATCCATGTATTTTCTTGAGTCCACCTTAATGAAAGACACTTGAACCAAACCCCCTTTATTATATTTTTCAAACCAACTAACAATTGGAGTGCAGCAGAAAACCCTACTCATAATATTCAAATCACTCCTCTCTTAATATGTCCTAGGAACTAGTCTACAATCAACCCAGAGGCTGTCTCTAGGAGGCTTCCATATTTCTTACAGCACTTGTGCACCAGATGATAGAAAAAGCTACAAAATATTTTTAGCGTCGTTGTCGGGGAACGGATTAGAGAATTCTTCCCCTACGTACAATAAATCCTTTACATTCCCTTTGTCAAGTGAGCAAGGGAAGTGTGGGTTGAAGATCTCTCACCTTGGCCACTCCACTGTCTCAATTTCATTATAAACACCCTAGCAACTCCATTGTCCATATTTTTATTTGATCATTTTGGCTTATGAGAGGCCCCATACCCACTTAGATACATCTCAGCAAAGAACACCACTTGTATCTGACCCAGAGAGAATCATATTCATAAGGATTAGGAAGGAAAAAACCCAAATATTGGTGCTATTGTCGCTTCATTTCCTGAAACTTCCTCATCCAGCTCATAGAATGCCATAATTCATTACTCTGATTTTCCTCCCAAAGTTTTGGTATATCCTTCAAAAAGTGATTATCTAATCAACACTGCGTCCCTATAGGTCAAAGAAGAAGAAGTCTCAGTCAACACCCCTTTTCTCTCATTTCCTATCCCTGAAGTTGAGCAAGTAAAAGATATACTCCAAAGTAGCCTTATCCACAGTGTGAACAGTTTCTCATTCTACAATTAGGTAGTTGTCTCACAATTGGTCATACTTCAAAGACCCCCAATAAATCACACACCACCACCTCTGATCCAGATGGTTGTCTCAGGTTTCTTGTTGAACAAATATGCTCCCGTAGACTTGCGTCAACCTCTAAATGCTATGCCATAGAACTATCTCAAGCTCCTGCCTAGGTTTAATAAAGAATCTAACATATCGGCATGGAGACACTGAAATTTTTTGTGCCTTTGTAGAAAATTTGAATGTTGAGCACCAGGAAATAGTGTTGAGGATTTTCATCCAATCTTTGGATGGGGAAGTCAAGAAATGGTTGAAATCCTTATCGAATGATTATATTACCACTTAGGAAGAAATGGAGAAATCGTTTTTGCATAAATGGGGAGAGAAGAGAGACCATGGATACATTCTTACTGAGTTTAATGCTATGAATAAGAATTCATATGAGGATATCTCAACTTTTATAAAAAGGTTTAATAAATTGTACAATAATCTACCTACTGAGAATAAAATTCCACAGGTCGCTGCCCGAGTAGTTTTTGTTGGGACCTTTGAACAAAGTTTGGCATCACACTTATAGAGAGGAAGTCTCATTCCTTATACTAGATTCAAGCTTATGTTCTCGAGGTAGAAGCAAATTTTACCTCAACCAGGAAGTCAAGAGGCAGATCTGACCCCGGAGAGAAGAAAAATGGAAAAAAGGAGGCAACTTCCTCAAGTCAAGGAAGAGAATTTCAAGAACAGATAATAGAGGAGATGGATAAGCTGATAAAGAACTTATCAAACAAATTTACCAAAATGGAGATGGAAAATAAAAGCCTTCAACGACAGAACTTTATGGCTGATAATCGAGATTTCAATCCCCAATACAGAAGGCCTCCCCTACAGTTACTACAAAGGGAGTAGAAAGAGCAACAAGATCACATTCATACTCCACTATATATAGAAGATGATCTAGAAGAAAAAACACCAGATGCAAATGAAGTTCAGGGGAACTTGTATTCCTCTTTCTCTGATGAAGAACAAGAACTCTGAACATATGAAGAAGAGGAGGAGATTGATGCAACGTTGAATGACGACTAGATCGATGGCTACTATAAGCAGTTTGTTGATTTCATGCAGGCTCAATTGCACAAGAAATATGATCTGTGTTCATCTAGAAAGAGGTCGAGGGGGCAAGGTCAAAATGAAGGTATGTCCTCCCTAGAGCCTCCTATGTTAACCGATAAGGGAAAAGGGCTTTTAGAGCCGATTATTCAAAAGAAGAAGGGGTCCTCAGACCCAAAATTCCATAAGCCTAAAGCCCTCCAAGAAGAGATAGCACCTCCCCCTTCAAATGCCATCTATTAAAAGGAAAAGGAGTTGGTAGGAGCTACCACTACAGAAAAAGGCCCTGCCATCTTTAATCTTAAAAAAGAGCTTGAGAAAGTCAACATCTCGGTCTTGTTATTGGAACTCCTAAAACAACCCACCTATAAGGCCCAAGTTTCTTAATTCATGTTTCCATCTGCTTCAGGCCAACCTTCTGAAAATTTAAATCTCCAAGAAGAAAGGCCAATGGTCGTCTTTGGACCTCATGTTGAAGAATAAGACCCCTTCACACCCCCTTTCTATGTCACTCTAGTGGTCCATGACCTCCTACTCCATAATTGTATGTTGGACTCAGGCGCTTCTCACAATTTAATGCCACTATTATTAATGGAGCAACTAGGCCTAGATATAACCAGACCTTACAAAGACCTCTACTCTTTTGACTCTAAAAGGGTAAGGTGCTTGGGTGTGATAAAGGACTTGGTGGTGAATTTGGCCCAAATCCCAATGAAAAGTGTAGTGATGGACATTGTAGTAGCTGATATCCCTACAAGGTTCGCTATGCTTTTGTCTAGATCTTGAGCATCAAAGATTGGAGGTTCCATCAAACTGGATCTTACTTATGCTACCATTCCCATCCTCGGTAAAGAAAAAAGGTGATTGTACAGGGAATCAAAGTTTGTCAAAACAGTCATGAGAGTTGATTTCCCAGACAATTCTCTAGTGTATGGGAACGAGAGGGGCCTCTCCTGCTTAATGCTAGAAGAGGATGACTTTATTCTAGAAGAAACACAGGTACAACTTGCATCCAGAATAGATAAATAGCTCAAAGATTGCATGTGTGTCTAGAAGTTGTACTTTGATGGAGTACTATTGATATCTCCATAGGGTAGCTCGATTCCCCTCTCATTCAAATTGGAATTTGAGGCAACAAATAAAGTGGTAAAGTATGAGGCACTACTACTAGGCCTACAAGCAGCAAATAATTTGAACATTGAATGCCTAACTGTGTTTAGAGACTCGGAACTGGTAGTGACGCAAATCAAATACCAATGTCAAACTAAGCACCCCCAGCTGAGGGCTTGCAGAAATGAGGTTTGGGGTTTGATTGACAACTTCCTACTTTGGAGATTTTTGTCGTGAGGATTTTCATTATGAGATCTCGGAGTAACCACGGTGTTCATTTAATGTCCAATTCTTACCAAGGGAAGGAAATTGAATGATTGATTCCTTGGTTATGGCTGCGAGTAATTTCAATCCACCACAAAATCCACTCCTTAGGTATGAAATTGAAGTTAGGTACAGACCCTTAGTGCCTTACAATGTGAAACACTAGCAGGGGTTCGAAGATGATGAACAGATCAAGCATTTCATGGAATTCGTTGGGTAATTTTCGAATTTGGTGATTGACCAAGAAGAAGAATAAGTAACAGAAGAACATCCAACCGCTTGTGAGGAAACTATTGCAGGGCACAGAGTTTTGCAGCTAAAGGGAAATGCCATTCCCCATGGTCTAGTTCCTTTGGAGAGGATATTCAAATCCAATGACGTGACTTCAAAACCTATTGAACAGGTGGAGGATTGCAACATCTGCTTGGATAATGAGCCCCGAATGATCAAGTTGTCAAAATCTATCCCCATCCATATAAACAAAGGTACTTAAATCTCTTTAAAACCTATAAAGATGTTTTTGCTTGGTCATATGAAGATTTGAAGACTTTTGATACTAATGTTATTCAACATAAGATTCCCTTAAAGAATGGAATGAAGCCTTGTAAGCAGAAACTCAGGCAAATCAATCCCCTTTTACTCCCATCCATTGAGAAGGAAGTGAGAAAGTTTCTTCAGGCCAAGATCATTGTACCATTGAGGTACTCAAAGTGGGTGGCAAACCTAGTTCCTGTCAGGAAGAAGAATGGAGAAATAAGACTGTGTGTGGATTTTAGAAAACTCAATAGAGCTTCATTGAAAGGAAATTGCCCATTGTTGAAAATGGATTATATATTACAGAAGGTAGTTGGCTAAGATCAAATATCCATGATGGATGGTTTTTCAAGGTATAATCAGGTAACAGTCCATCTTGACGATCAGAATAAAACTGCATTCACCACACCTTGGGGGACCTTCATGTATGCAAGAATGCCATTCAGCCTTATAAATGCAGGTGAAACCTTTTAGAGGGCAGATATAGCTTTCGTGGGAGAACGGGATAAATTTTTAGTGGTCTACTTGGATGATATCATTGTTTTCGCTAAAACTGATGAAGAACACATTGAACATCTGAAACTCACTTTTGAGAAATGTAGGAAGTATGGGATGTCTCTAAATCCAGAGAAATCTCAGCTCGCACTGAGTGAAGGGAAGTTGATGGGGCATATAGTAGAATAGGAAGGGGTGAAGATCAATCCTAAGTGTGTAGAAGCCATCATTCACACTTCCCTACCAAGAAATAAAAAGGAGGTCCAAGTATTCTTGGGAAGGATTGAATTCTTGAGAATATTTATACCTAATTATGCAGAGATAGCAAAAGGCATCACTAAGATGTTGAAGAAAGGGAACGAAGCAAAGTGGAGCCCAAATTCCCGGGAATCATTTTGTAGGATCAAGGGACCTTTTGTAGAAGCTCTTGTGCTAGTCAACCCGGATTATTCAATGCCATTTTACATATTTTCTTTTGCCTCCCCTCATACTATAAACATTGTGTTATTATAGAAGAATAAGGAAGGTCAAGAGTAGCCTATGGCATTCTCCAGCCAGGTGTTGCGGGAGGTCGAACTAAAATATAACATCTTGGAAAAACAAGCTTATGCCCTGGTCAAACCTTTGAAGTCCTTTAGAGTTTATGTTTTACACTCTGACATTATGGCTTATGTTCCAACAGTTGTTGTTAAAGACATCCTGGTGCAAGGGGACAGTGATGGAAAACAAAGTAAATGGATTGCAAAAATCCAAGAGTATGGCATGGATATCAAGCCCACTAAACTCATTAAAGGACAGGGATTGGCAAAAATCTTATCAGAGTCCAATTTCCATGCCTTGGGGATTAACCTGTTGACAGAAGAAGATGAAGGGGGGATGCAGAAACTGTTGATCAAGACATCGGTCCAAAATTTTCTTATCAAATATGAAACCTATGTCTGGTATAAGGATGTCATCCACTATCTGTTATTCTTGAGGTGCCCAGCGAACATGGATAAATCCAAATACAAATCATTAAGGTTACAAGCCCGGAAGTTTGTTATATCCAATGGGCAACTATACTGGAAAGACTCGAAGGGTGATTGATGATTTCCATAGTGGCGTTTGTGGGGGGCACTATAACTGGAAGACCATTATGCATAATACATTGAAAGCAGGATTATATTGGTCTAAACTATTTGGAGAAGTTCACTCTTATGTTCAGGCTTGCCAACACTGTCAAGTGTTCATTTAGAAGTAGAAGTTAGCCACACTCCCCTTAATCCCTATTCGTATAGAAGATCCTTTCAAGAAATGGGGACTGGACTTTATCGAAGAGATACACCCCCCTTCCAGTGGCCAACACAAGTGGATACTCATGGCCACAAACTATTTCATAAAATGGGTGGAAGCAATCCCATCTTGAGATGCAATAGACGCATTGGTCATAAAAAAATTGGAGGAGAATATCTTGGCCAGGTTTGGGTGTCCTGTGAAAATTGCAACTAATAACGCTCAGAAATTCACAAACTTCTGACAAAAATTCAATATTAGAGTTGACCACTCTACTACCTACTATCCTCAAGGAAATGGACTAACTAAGTCTTCCAACAAAACGATAGTGAGGATTCTGAAGAAAACAATTGCAAAAAGCCAAAAAAATTTGGACTCCTGACTAAAACTTGCCCTATTGGCTAAAAGGGTCACTCTAAAAAAATATGCAAGGAAATCTCCTTTTGAATTGTTATATGGGAAAGTGCCATATTCCCTATACAACTCGCTATACCAGTTTCCAAGATGCTACGAGATGTGGAAGAAGAACCAAACTCCCTAACTAGAAGGATTAACTAACTAGTGGAGATCCAGGAGAAGAGAGAGCAGGTAAACTACAGGTTAATCAGCGACCAGTAGAAGATGAAATATGTGTTTGATAAGAAGGCTAAAGACAGACCTTTCCAACCAGGAAATCTAGTTTTGAGGTGGGATATGAGAAGAGAAAATAAAGGGAAACATGCAAAATTTAATCCCTTATGGTGTGGACCCTTCAAGATTTTTGAGTCAAATGACAACAATACTTTTTTGTTGGAAAACTTGGAGGGTGAAATGCTTGAGCTACCTGTAAATGGGAAATTCCTCAAGCTTTACTTCTAGCACTAAGAGGTTCGTTTCTCACCCATTGTACATACATGTGAGCCATTGTAAGATATCATTAATACTTTAAGTTTTTTATGTTTCTGTTTTATTTTTGTATACTTGAATAAAATGACTCCATGCCCAATTGATAAAAAGCTACTAATCTGCAGGTTCTCGGCACCTTTCAAGCAAGGCATTATACCCAGGTGGACCCAATGTTGTCACCTACCGCAAAATATGTTTTCAGCTGTCAAAATAGTGCTAAAGAGCATAGAAGTTTGTATTCATCTCCCAAGCCTCAAAGGGACTCAAAATCTAAATCAGACCATCTCCATTGGAAAGTGCTTTGAATAAGATTTCCAAAGTCCAAATATGGGCTCCTGGATCAAAAGTTATGTTCTTTTGAATTTCAAAGATTAAAGCCTCAAAGAAAGAAGGAATGTCATAAGTCTGATATCGGAGATCGCATATTGGAGGTCCCGCGATGTGGCATATTGGGGCATCAAATATAATATCTTTGATATATCGAAGGTCCATCATCCTAGAATATCGGAGACAGTAATCAGAGGACCCAACAATCAGGCATATCAGCAATCGACGATCGCAAATAAGAATTACAAGCACAACAGCGTATCGCAGAGGTGCAATATCAGCACATCGCAGCATCAGGTAGATTGCCACATCGGCAATTGGAGGATCATAACTCTTGAACGCGTGAACCTTGAAAAAGTGTCAATAGTGTAAAATCACCAGGGGACCCAAAAATAAATTTACAAAGGATTTTCCTGCAAAACCAAGGGCAAATGGGCCCTTTTCTCTCTCCTCCAATAGGACGCGTGGAAGATTTTGGTTGGTCCCGATAAGCATGATGTGGTGGTACAAAGTTCCATGTAGCAGTCTATTTTGGCATTTTGAGGGGGGCTATGGGGGCATATATGTGCAACATGTGTCACCACTCAGGGAGTGCCACGTGGCAGCGATGACATCAAGTCGGCAATATCATATCGGAGGTTGATGGATATTGGTACTTTACAGCAATGCACACTTGAAAAACGTCGATAAAGGGACTCTGATACAGGGTTGGCGCACAGTTGTGAGAAGAGTCAAAGAACCAAAGGCACAGGGTTAGGGCTAAATGCAGAGGGCTATCAGCAATCGAAGATATGAGCATGTCACAACTCCCAAAGTAAAACCCCAGTTGGAAATCGCCGATAAGAGGGCTCTAATATTCAGCCAGCACACGATTGCTATAGGAAATTAAAGGAAAGGGATGTTATGTAGTTTACAAAGGAAAAAGGCCCCCAGGCAGGAACAAAGGGCCCTAGCGCCCTAAAGCTAAGCACTTGGTCATAGCCCCCGGTCAGATGAAGAGAAATGAAAAAAGGGGCTAAAACAAAGGGGGCCAAAGGATCCTGTAACTTGCCTTTTCTGCAATGCCAATAATGAGAATCTCCAATGCAACGTTATGGAAATGTTATGGGGTGTATCCAGCCCCGCGAGTGTTATACAAGAAGTTTAGAGGGATGGATGAGTCAACAGCATCAATTCTTGAGCAGCGCAGAGGCCATCACCATTGATCGCTCCCAACTCCATAAAATGGGAAATTTATTCAGTTCAGGCAAAAAGCGATAGGGAGACAGACCGAGTAACAGAAAGAGGCACCTTGTGGCAGATACGTGGCTTGATCAGAGGCCATCACTGGAAGTGGCGCGGAGTTATTTTGGCTATAGTCATCATTCAATTTTTTCCCGTGTTTTTTATTTTGTTTTTTTGTTATTCTGTTATGAATGTATTTTAGGGAAGGAATCATTCAATTGCAATGATTTGAGCGACAAAGCCTTCGCACACCGAGACAGCGAGTCTATCAGACGACTCAAGCTCAAACCAAGATATTTTGTAACAATTTTACAAATCTCTCTCACTCCTTCTAAAACGGGAGGAAGAAACACTTAAGAGAGGTTCCTCAATTCTGCAAGCAAGAGGCTTGAATTTTGTGGTTCCACATTGGTTCTATTTTCTTGTTCATGAGAGATTTGAGTGATAAGTGTTGAATTTCTATGGACTAGTGATTTGGAACAATCTCCGTGTAGGTTTTAACCCCGTACAGAAATTACCTGCATACGAATTCTAAAACACATAAAATAAACAATGCGAGAGCATCACACATAAAACACATATACATAGATATTTTCCCTTGGATCCCAAAACCGAGCTACCAAATTGATTTTTCATTATGTTCCTTTCAATGTTATAATACATATTTATACATGTCGAAGCATCCAATACCATGGACCGAAAACCATCATGTCAAAAACCATCGCGTCCAAAAACATCTGCGAAAATCATGCACAAAACCATAGGTGGGTCCGCCCAACCTAACATAGGTTCAAAAACCAAAAATTTCCGGGGTGCTGCCCCGAACCCCAGAGAGTGGGGTTACCTGCACCCCTCAAACCCCCTGTGATGCCCCGCTACTCAATCAGCGCAATGAACGGGGCTCTGCTCCCCCTCTAACCCCCCGGTTAACTATGTGGGCTAGTCGTGGAAAGAATATAACACAACCCAACATTCTCCCACTTGTTTTTTTCTTTCCGCAGTGGGCCACAAGAGATCTTAGTCATTTATCCATCCCTGCAACGTCCATTGTTTCTCTACACCAAGAGAACTTCTCAGAGCTCACAGATTTTTTCAATGCATCTATTTATTCTTCAAAGTGTCCACCTTTACCAACAACACCTTTTTGTCTTCTATCATATCCCTCACAAAGTGAATTGAACATCAATGTGCTTTGTCTTCGAATGGTATGCAAGGTTCTTTGCCAAAAGAATTGCACTTTGGTTGTCATAGTCTATCCTTATAGCTCCCTGTACTAACCCCATACTTGAACACAATCTCTACAACCAAACTGCTTCCTTGCTTGCATGAGTGGTTGCTATGTATTCTACCTCTGTAGTTGATAGTGCCACTACAAATTGTTTCTTACTCATCCAACTGACCGCACCTCCAAATAGGTTAAACACATACCAACTTGTAGAACTTCTCTGATCCAGATCTCCATCCCAGTCTGCATCAACAAAGCCATGAATATCCAACACTTTGTCCAATCCTGGTCTTTCTTGGTAGCACAAACCATAATCACTAGTGCCACACAAATACCTAAAAACCCACTTCACT
>APFE031510019.1:3197-19325 GCA_000404065.3 Pinus taeda | reverse complement strand
TAGACCATTTCTAGGGTGTTTGCCTCTAAATTCTTCACCAGATTGCGTCAACGATATTAATAATGAGTATTCAAGGTGTAAGATTGTGACTGTTCCACAAACAAATTACTATGGTGGAAGTACAGTCATTTCAATTACAGAAATATTTCTGCAATGTCTGCATGTCGGGGTCTCTGCTTGTCTACATGCTCATGTGTAGCTTATGTATATGGGGTTTCTGACCTGAAACCCTACTGTTGGACACTAGGAAACCTTCTTTTTGGAGGTTTGCAAAATCCCAATTACACATTTTTCATGAAATTCAGCCTCATTAATAATAGCAGAATGGGATCCTCAAATGGGTGCCCTCTCCGGCATTCGAAATATCAATCCCATCTGAAGATACTTATTCTAGGAACTATTCTTGGTGTTGTATTTCTGGTGTGCGTGTTTATTGTATTTGCCGTAGCAGCATAATTATGATGAAAAATAGACGAAGCTTGGATGCTTCCATTTTTGTTCCTGGGACTCCTGTGAATTTTCCCTTCGTGAATCTGTAGATTGCGACAAACAACTTCAGAGAGAGGCTTGGAACTGGTATGAAAGCCTAACAATTCATCTGCAGAATGCAGAATATAAAGGTTTTGATTTTAAAATTTGTTTTGTACTAATGGGAGACCGCTTTGGCAGGAGGTTTTGGGATTGTATACAAGGGTTCACTCTCAGCCGAAACTTTGATTGCTGTGAAAAGGTTGGAGAGATTGCTGCCACAAGGAGAGAGGGAATTTAAAACAGAGGTGACACCGATTGGTTCCATTCACCATAGGAATTTAGTTCGTCTCTGTGGATATTGCTCCGAGGGATTACAAAGGTTTGCTCCGAGGGATTACAAAGGTGAGTGTTTGTTTGCATTCCTTCTGATTTTTCACATCTTCATCTTAGCAAAGAATAGGCCAGAATCCCAGATTACATGTTAAGGTAACAAATCCCTGCTAAAGTGTGTATCACAGAACTACTACTGAAATTTAACTTGTAAATTATTCATTTTAGGCTCCTTGTCCATGAGTTTCTGCCAAATGGATCCCTGGATAGATGGATATTCCAGTCATCTTCGAATGATCCAAGGTTTCTAGATTGGGATACTCGCTACAGCATGTCCTTAGCTACAGCTCAGGGAATTACATATTTTCACGAGCAATGCAGAGATAGGATCATACACTGCGACATCAAGCCTGAGAACATCTTGCTGGATGAGAACATTTGCGCTGTGAATAGTTGTCAGATTTTGGTGCTTAATATTTGTTGTGAAGATGTGTAAAATGACAGGGAGAACGAAAGCAGTAAGAATTATATTAATGTCCAAAGATCACAAAATCGGGTCGATGGGAATCATGAATGCCAATTCCTTATCATCAAGTACAGAGATTAGTCAGCAATGTTCAAATTGGAATTCATGGAAAAATAGCCCCAAAAAATACACCCTCTGTTTTTGCATTTTTACGTTCGTCTCTTATGTTTATTACTGTATTGCTTTTGTATTAGCCGACTCATCTTTCATATATGTTACGTAGTGAAATTTCCTGTTTGGATGCATAAGTTCTTGATTGCAGTGATGATCGACTTTGATTATTGTATTGTCTATGTATCTGTTAAATTTGAAGGTTTGGGGTTTTGGGTTTGTCAGAGACCAGCCAGTAAGTGAAGAAGGATTCCTCACTCTTGGCCAAGATGGAAATCTTCAACTAGGAGATGGAAAATCAACGGTCTAGATGCTTGAGACCACTGGATTGTCTGTTGAGTGACGGTAGATGCAAGATTCGGGCAATTCTGTTCTCTACAACTCCGACTTAGACATTGTTTGGCAAAGCTTTGCATCTCCAATAGACGCACTACTACCAGGACAAGAATTGACACAATCTTTAAACATCACCAGCTGGAATTCTTCTACTGATGTATCTAGAGGCCGTTACTTTCTCAAAATAATGCAAGAGCCAGAATCTCTGAAGATATTGAATTACAGTATCCCTTATGAATTTTTCAATTATTCATACTGGTCAGGGCCCATGATATACAAGGCGACCGGTTCTGCGGTTGCTTTCCTCAGTCTATCTAGAAGTTTTAGCATGAGCTTTGGTGAGCCCTCAAAGGAGTCAGTATATATTTGTCATAACAAAAATAGTTTGGCTCAGGACGGTCGAGCGCTGAGGCGGATCACTCTCGAACATGATGGCAATTTGAGATTGTACAGATGGGATGCTAATGTCAGTTCCAGCTGGATTGTAGATTGGTTTGCAGTTTCGAATCCCTGTAGTATTGCTGGAATTTGTGGGAATGGTATGTCGCCTTGATGCTAAGGGTAACCCACATTGCAGCTGCCCACCTGGATCAAATCCAGTTGATTCAAGTAGACCATTTCTAGGGTGTTTGCCTCTAAATTCTTCACCAGATTGCGTCAACGATATTAATAATGAGTATTCAAGGTACAAGATTGTGACTGTTCCACAAACAAATTACTATGGTGGAAGTTCAGTCATTTCAATTACAGAAATATTTCTGCAATGTCTGCATGTCGGGGTCTCTGCTTGTCTATATGCTCATGTGTAGCTTATGTATATGGGGTTTCTGACCTGAAACCCTACTGTTGGACACTAGGAAACCTTCTTTTTGGAGGTTTGCAAAATCCCAATTACACATTTTTCATGAAATTCAGCCTCATTAATAATAGCAGAATGGTATCCTCAAATGGGTGCCCTCTCCGGCATTCGAAATATCAATCCCATCTGAAGATACTTATTCTAGGAACTATTCTTGGTGTTGTATTTCTGGCGTGCGTGTTTATCGTATTTGCCATAGCAGCATAATTATGATGAAAAATAGACGAAGCTTGGATGCTTCCATTTTTGTTCCGGGGACTCCTGTGAATTTTCCTTTCGTGAATCTGCAGATTGCGACAAACAACTTAAGAGAGAGGCTTGGAACTGGTATGAAAGCCTAACAATTTATCTGCAGAATATGAAGGTTTTGATTTTAAAATTTGTTTTGTACTAATGGGAGACCGCTTTGGCAGGAGGTTTTGGGATTGTATACAAGGGTTCACTCTCAGCCGAAACTTTGATTGCTGTGAAAAGGTTGGAGAGATTGCTCCCACAAGGAGAGAGGGAATTTAAAACAGAGGTGACACCGATTGGTTCCATTCACCATAGGAATTTAGTTCTTCTCTGTGCATATTGCTCCGAGGGATTACAAAGGTGAGTGTTTGTTTGCATTCCTTCTGATTTTTCACATCTTCATCTTAGCAAAGAATAGGCCAGAATCCCAGATTACATGTTAAGGTAACAAATCCCTGCTAAAGTGTGTATCACAGAACTACTACTGAAATTTAACTTGTAAATTATTCATTTTAGGCTCCTTGTCCATGAGTTTCTGCCAAATGGATCCCTGGATAGATGGATATTCCGTTCATCTTCGAATGATCCAAGGTTTCTAGATTGGGATACTCGCTACAGCATCTCCTTAGCTATAGCTCAGGGAATTACATATTTTCTCGAGCAATGCAGAGATAGGATCATACACTGCGACATCAAGCCTGAGAACATCTTGCTGGATGAGAACTTTTGCGCTGTGAATAGTTGTCAGATTTTGGTGCTTAATATTTGTTGTGAAGATTGTGTAAAATGACAGGTAGAACGAAAACAGTAAGAATTATATTAATGTCCAAAGATCACGAAATCGGGTCGATGGGAATCATGAATGCCAATTCCTTATCATCAAGTACAGAGATTAGTCAGCAATGTTCAAATTGGAATTCATGGAAAAATAGCCCCAAAAAATACACCCTCTGTTTTTGCATTTTTACGTTCGTCTCTTATGTTTATTACTGTATTGCTTTTGTATTAGCCGACTCATCTTTCATATATGTTACATAGTGAAATTTCCTGTTTGGATGCATAAGTTCTTGATTGCAGTGATGATCGACTTTTATTATTGTATTGTCTATGTATCTGTTAAATTTGAAGGTTTGCGGTTTTGGGTTTGTCAGAGACCAGCCAGTGAGTGAAGAAGGATTCCTCACTCTTGGCCAAGATGGAAATCTTCAACTAAGAGATGGAAAATCAACGGTCTAGATGGTTGAGACCACTGGATTGTCTGTTGAGTCAGGGGAGATGCAAGATTCGGGCAATTCTGTTCTCTACAACTCCGACTTAGACCTTGTTTGGCAAAGCTTTGCATCTCCAATAGACGCACTACTACCAGGACAAGAATTGACACAATCTTTAAACCTCACCAGTTGGAATTCTTCTACTGATGTATCTAGAGGCCGTTACTTTCTCAAAATAATGCAAGAGCCAGAATCTCTGAAGATATTGAATTACAATATCCCTTATGAATTTTTTAATTATTCATACTGGTCAAGGCCCATGATATACAACGCGACCGGTTCTGCGGTTGCTTTCCTCAATCTATCTAGAAGTTTTAGCATGAGCTTTGGTTAGCCCTCAAAGGAGTCAGTATATATTTATCATAACAAAAATAGTTTGGCTCAGGACGGTCGAGCGTTGAGGCGGATCACTCTCGAACATGATGGCAATTTGAGATTGTACAGATGGGATGCTAATGTCAGTTCCCGCTGGATTGTAGATTGGGTTGCAGTTTCGAATCCCTGTAGTATTGCTGGAATTTGTGGGAATGGTATCTGTCGCCTTGATGATAAGGGTAACCCACATTGCAGCTGCCCACCTGGATCAAATCTAGTTGATTCAGGTAGACCATTTCTAGGGTGTTTGCCTCTAAATTCTTCACCAGATTTCGTCAACGATATTAATAATGAGTATTCAAGGTGCAAGATTGTGACTGTTCCACAAACAAATTACTATGGTGGAAGTTCAGTCATTTCAATTACAGAAATATTTCTGCAATGTCTGCATGTCGGGGTCTCTGCTTGTCTATATGCTCATGTGTAGCTTATGTATATGGGGTTTCTGACCTGAAACCCTACTGTTGGACACTAGGAAACCTTCTTTTTGGAGGTTTGCAAAATCCCAATTACACATTTTTCATGAAATTCAGCCTCATTAATAATAGCAGAATGGGATCCTCAAATGGGTGCCTTCTCCGGCATTCGAAATATCAATCCCATCTGAAGATACTTATTCTAGGAACTATTCTTGGTGTTGTATTTCTGGTGTGCGTGTTTATCGTATTTGCAGTAGCAGCATAATTATGATGAAAAATAGACGAAGCTTGGATGCTTCCATTTTTGTTCCTGGGACTCCTGTGAATTTTCCCTTCGTGAATCTGCAGATTGCGACAAACAACTTCAGAGAGAGGCTTGGAACTGGTATGAAAGCCTAACAATTCATCTGCAGAATATAAAGGTTTTGATTTTAAAATTTGTTTTGTACTAATGGGAGACCGCTTTGGCAGGAGGTTTTGGGATTGTATACAAGGGTTCACTCTCAGCCGAAACTTTGATTGCTGTGAAAAGGTTGGAGAGATTGCTGCCACAAGGAGAGAGGGAATTTAAAACAGAGGTGAAACCGATTGGTTCCATTCACGATAGGAATTTAGTTCGTCTCTGTGGATATTGCTCCGAGGGATTACAAAGGTGAGTGTTTGTTTGCATTCCTTCTGATTTTTCACATCTTCATCTTAGCAAAGAATAGGCCAGAATCCCAGATTACATGTTAAGGTAACAAATCCCTGCTAAAGTGTGTATCACAGAACTACTACTGAAATTTGAATATTTCATGGCAAGGTTAATGAGAAGACAGACGTGTATTCCTTTGGAGTAGTTCTTCTAGAGCTAATAACTGGAAGAAAACCAATCAATGACAAGAATCCTAAAGGCAAAGAAAGCCTGGTTATGTGGGTAGGGCTCTAGTGTCCTTGCTTGTTTTGTATTTGACAATTTTGAATTCTTTTGGTTTCGTTGTCTTAGTTCAGAATCAATCTCTTGTAAATTTCAAAATTTAGGCAAGGCCATTATTGGCAGCTAGCTTTGTAAAAGAACTTGCAGATCCACTTTTCAAAGATGCTTATGACATGAGCGAGATGAAGAGAATGGTCATTGGTGAAGCATGTTGTCCAAGGCAGGCAGCTCAGTTTTGACCTCGAATGAACAGAGTAATTACTCTTATTCTCTTTCATTGCGTATATATGTTTCAGTTTCTTTCTGACTTATGTCAAATTTAGTTGCTTGAAGACGTTTCCTTTCCTACGAGGAGTTAGTGCTAGAATTTTTTTTGCCCATAACGAAGAAATTGTTTCATTAATTGGTTGTTGTGTTGACGAGGAGGAGTACTTTTTGTTCTACAACTTGTTACTGAGAGGAAGTCTTGAAGAAACTCTTTATGGTATGTAGTATGCCAATTTTCATGCATTTATCATGTTACTTCCTTGGAGATTTTTATTATTTTTTAGTGTTAAGTGTTGTTCCTAGTTCTCAGAAAAAGTTGGGTTACACGAGGAAAGGACAAGCCACAGGCTCATTGGAAAGGTAGGCTGAAAGTGGCCATTGGAATTGCTGAAGCTTTGACTTATTTGCATGAAGGTTGTTCTCATCCTATCATCCATAGAGATGTGAAATCATTTTATATTTTGCTTTCTGAAAACTTCGAACCTCAAGTATCTTGATCTTTGTGAGAGAAAAAAGTTCTCAAGCTTCTGTTGAATTGTTTGTATTTTTTGGTTGGAGATGTTATAATAAGATTTGCTTGATCATTAACTAGCAAATCATATTTTGATGGATCATTAACTAAAGATATTCTGTGAATAGTTGTCAGATTTTAGGCTGGCCAAATGGGCTTCAACAACATCTTGCATATATGACATGTAGTGATGTTGTAGGTACATTTGGGTAACTATCCATTTCTTTCTTTACACCAGCTCTTTCCTTAGGAAAATAAATGTCATTTATAATCAATACTTCATAAAACTAGCTGCTATCATATTTCAGGTATCTGGCTCCAGAATATTTCATGTATGGCAAGGTTAATGAGAAGAAGGACGTGTATTCCTTTGGAGTAGTTCTTCTAGAGCTAATAACTGGAAGAAAACCAATCAATGACAAGAATCCTAAAGGCCAAGAAAGCCTAGTTATGTGGGTAGGGCTCTAGTGTCCTTGCTTGTTTTGTATTTGATAATTTTGGATTGTTTTTGTTTCTTTGTCTTGGTTCAAAATCTTAATCTCTTGTAAATTTCAAGATTTAGGCAAGGCCATTATTGGCAGCTGGTTCTGTAAAAGAACTTGCAAATCCACTGTTGGAAGATGCTTATGACATGAGCAAGATGAAGAGAATGGTCATTGGTGCAGCATGCTATGATTGACAGGCAGCTCAATTTTGACCTCGAATGAACAGAGCAATTACTCTTATTCTCTTTAGTTGCATATATATGTTTCAGTTTATGATCTTATGTCAAATTAGTTGCTTGAAGACGTTTCCTTTCCTGTGAGGAGTTAGTGCTAGAATTGTTTTTGCCCATAACGATGAATGGCACATGAAATATCGAGGAGATGTCATAGCCAAAAAGTTTCCAAAAACAACAAGACCTATTTAATGCAATGGACATTGGGTATTAGCTCTTTACCCTTCACCTACTAATTTTCATCTTCAATGATTCTTTATATGTCATAATGCTTCTTGAATTTATGCCTTACTACGTTTCTTTTGCAACCTTTGATGCAAATGCTAGTTTTAGTTTATGTTATCACTATATTGTTTGTTTGTTTTATGTTTTATGTTTTACTATATTGTAACACTAATTTGTAACACTATTATACTAATCATTATCATTATTTAATTCATGTTAATACTATCTTAATAATTTTAATTCATGTTATCACTATATTAATAATTTAAATTCATGTTATTACTATATTGTTTATTTGTTTTATGTTTTATGTTTTACTATTTTGTAACACTATTATACTAATCATTATCATTATTTAATTCATGTCATTACTATATTAATAATTTTAATTCATCTTATTACTATATTAATAATTTTATTGCTATATTATTTGTTTGTTTGATGTTTTATGTTTTACTATTATGTTTTACTATTTTGTAACACTATTTTGTAAAACTATTATACTAAGCATTGTCATTATTTAATTCATGTTATTACTATATTAATAATTTTGTCACTAGATTCATTTTTATCTGATTTCTCTTTTGAGGTTTGTTTATTTTTCTTCTTCCCCTTCTTTTTACCACCCGATTTTGATTTGGCCGTAGATGATTCTACGACATGAATATCTGCAGGAATTTAGCAGAAGAGCCTCCTATCGGGGAATCTGGTAAAGTTATAATAGGAGAAAAATTCTTTGAAGATTTCTTCTTACTTTTGGTACTAACTGAACAAATCATACCATCAGTGGCATGAGACCCTGAAGGAGCTATAGTTATTTGATTGTGTTTCAGAAGGTCGGGGGATTTTTCATGTAAGGTACGTGACTGTGTATAGACAAGGTCAAGGTATTGAGCCTGAGCAATTACTTGCTCTTAATTATTAATAATGTTATTACTATATTAATAATTTTAATTCATCTCTGTTTGTTTGTTTATTTGTTTTATGTTTTACTATTTTGTAACACTATTATACTAATCATTATCATTATTTAATTCATGTTATTACTATATTAATAATTTTGATCCATGTTATTACTATATTGTTTGTTTGTTTTAGGTTTTGTGTTTTTCTATTTTGTAACACTACTTTTTAACTCTATTACACTAATCATTATCATTATTTAATTCATGTTATTACTATGTTGTTTGATTGTTTTATGTTTTATGTTTTACTATTTTGTAACACTACTATACTAAATATTATCTTTATTTAATTCATGTTACTATATTGTTTGTGTGTTTGTGTGTTTTATGTTTTTATATATTGTAACACTATTTTGTGACACTATTATACTAATCATTATAATTACTTAATTCATGTTATTACTATATTTATAATTTTAATTCATGTTTTTACTATATTGTGTTTTTGTTTTATGTTTTTTATTTTACTAGTTTGTAACACTATTTTGTAACAATGTTATACTAATCATTATCATTATTTAATTCATGTTATTACTATATTGTTTGCTTGTTTTATGTTTTACTATTTTGTAACAAAATTATACTAATCATTATCATTCTTTAAGTCATGTTGTTACTATATTGATAATTTTATTTCATGTTATTACTATATTAATAATTTAATTCATCTTATTACTATATTGTTTGTTTGTTTGTTTTAACGGAAGAGTCTCCTGTCGGGGAATCTGGTAAAGTTATAATAGGAGAAGAATTCTTTGAAGATTTCTTCTTACTTTTGGTACTAACTAAACCAATCATACCATCAGCGGCAGGAGACCTTGAAGGAGCTGCAGTTATTTGATTGTGTTTCGGAAGGTCAAGGATTTCTTCATGTAAAGTAGCTAACTGTGTATAGATAAGGTCAAGGTACTAAGCCTGAGAAATTGCTTGCTCTTCAGTGATTTTAGGTAATAATGATTTAACGAACCATCCTGCTAAAATTTGATCGCGAATAAGAACTTTCACTAAACGTTGCCTACATCGCCATTCATGAATATGATTTGAAATATATGTGGATGTTGACTATTTCAATGAAGTTAATAATTTCGTGCCATTGTCGTATCTGACAGGCAACTGAAAATGGTTAAGAAAGAAGTGGCTAACTGACTAAAATTATAAAAAGAGCCTGATGGTAACTCAATGTACCATTTGGCAGCAAGACCAATTAGAGTGCGTTGAAAAGGACGTAAACGAATTGAATCATCGATAATGGTATTAGATGCACACCAGAGGTGATAAGTCATCACATGATTTGACGGATCTTCTCCTAACTTACCCTCAATATTCGGGATATCACTGGGCAACTTATTAGGCATTGGCGGCCAATACGGAAGATAGTTAATTGGATCATTCGTAAGGCGTGACAAATCAGGTAAATCCAAAGTTGCAGTAAAAGATAACTGACGGTTAAGGTCTCGAAAACCTTGGGTAACAAGACCAGCCCCAGGAGGAGGATATTCAGGATAACCTAGAATTGGATTTGCATTGGGAATATTATATCCTCCTAGAAAACCAAGGTTAACCGAACCAAACTGGGGTTGTCGAGGTTGCTGATAAGTATAGCTAGGTTACGACTAATACTGATAAACTGGGCTTTGCACAGTAGGACCAAATTGATATTGTCCCTAGTATGGTTGATAAGTGAATTATAGTTGACTTGTGACAATTTTACTTGGACCAAGTTGTCCTACAGGCATCTGAACCAAAGTCTGAACTGTAGGTCGTGACTGTGGTAAAGAGGCTTCAGGAGTTTGCACTGATGTAGGAACAATAGAAACCGGAGCTGTCAATACTCCAGAAGTAGGTGGGGTAGATTGAACAAAAGCTGCAGTAGTTGCAGCAGTAGTTTGAGGCAGAGTTCGAGATGAACTAGGCCTAGGCTAATGAACTACACCAGGCGTAGAAGTTTGAACAGTGGGTTGGACAGGTTGTTAGGTTGGACCAAAAACCAAAGGTTGTCCAGGTTGACTTGATAACAACACATTTAGCTGCCAAGTCTGTTGAGATGGATCCCACACCATGTTCATTCTGGGTTATGTACCCATAAAAGGTTGAGCATATTGAGGACCATAACCGAGTTGAGCGTAGGGTTGATAATTGAGAGTTACGTTTCCAGTTCCTTATACAAATGGTTGACAAGAAGGTGGTTGGAATCCTTGAGTTGGATACTGACTTTGAGGTTGATAACCTTGAGGCACGTACTGAAACTGGGGTTGACCTTGAGGTATATATTGATACTGGGGTTGACATTGAGGTATCTACTGAGTCTAGGGTTGGCCTTGAGGTATGTATTATCTTGACGATATGTATTGTCATGAGGTTGCCCCCCACGCAGTAACTGACTACCTTGAGGTTGCCCCCCAGGCGGTAAATGACTACATTGGGGTTGCTCCAGGCAATAACTAACTACCTTGAGGTTGCCCCCTAGGCGATAACTGACTACCATGAGGTTGCGGGTTTGGAATAGTACTAGAAATCATAAGAATTTCCTCTACGATCAATGCTTGAGTTCCTTTATTAACCATTGATATCTCATGTTCAATTGGTCGAGGAGATGATCCTGAAAAAGTACCAGTGAGTGACTGATACCCTGAAGGAATAGAAGGGCTGCCATATAAAAATGTTTCTGGTGTTTGGGAAAACATAGATGACCATCTTGACATATTCAAAGGAGGATAATAACCTCTGGGTGTAGGATGAAAAGGAATTCGAGGTGATGAAAAAATAAGACTCGGGTTTTCTAAAAAGTTTGTCAATGATACGTACCAAGCGTCACTCCTAAAAGGACTGTAGAAAATTAATTCACGCTCTCTAAGTTCTAAAGTCGGTTGATTTTTGGGGAGAGTTATATCTTCGTCTAGACTAACATGTTCTTCAATAGAAATGAGTCAAGAAGGAAGATTTTGGGTAATGATACTTCATAACCTGGGTGAACCAGGACCACTAGAAGTTGGAGAAGAAAATCCTGAAGATGGAGTAGGAGCAGATTCAATTTCAGGCTCAGAAATTTTAGGTTCTTTAGCTAATTCACTAGTAGGAGAAAAACTACCAGTAACTTCGGAAAGTGAAATTGGTTCAGAAATATACTCCATTGTCTATACTTGATAATCAGGATGAACAATTAAGGAAGATTCTTCGGCTTCTGGTGACCCAACTCTAATGTCACTAGGTGATACAAGAGCTCATAGCCTTTCAAGCTGGCTTGGTGTATACTCGGTAGGTTTCCCCCGAAGTCTACAGGATTGTCTCAGTAATTCATCCATGATTAAATATTTAATTATTCACACAAAAACAACGAAAATATCTATAAAACCACCTAAAGTATCTAAAGAATCAAACAATTGAATCACACACGTAAAAAATCTAATAGTTCAAACCCCACACAAACAGTAACTTTTTGTACCAAAAACACTAGTTGGTGATGAAATCCAAAATCGTAGAATTTAATACAGAAATGGTGGTTGAAACAGTTAGCCCTACAACCTGCTTAATGATTTGGCATAATGACTTTCATTACACCAAAAATCAAAGATCAAGGGAACCAAAGATCGAAGATCAAGGGAACCAAAGATCGAAGATCAAGGGGACAAAGGATCGAGGGGACGAAGGATCGAGGGAACAAAGGAAAATATTTAAGTCAAGTGATGTGCTGAATTCTACATCTCTAGAAAAAACATAAAGGTTTGGAGGGTTGAGGGATGTTTGGTTGAGGGATGTTTGAATTCTATTGTTATATTGTTTTCTTTTTTTATGTTTTATGTTTTAGTATTTTGTAGCACTATTTTGTAACACTATTATACAAATCATTATCATTATTTAATCCATGTTATGATTGTATTAATAATTTTAATTCACGTTATTACTATATTTTTTGTTTATTTTATGTTTTACTATATTGTAACACTATTATATTAATCATTATCATTATTTAATTAATGTTATTACTATATTATAATTTTAACTCAGTTGTTACTATAATGTTTGTTTGTTTTATGTTTTATGTTCTACTAATTTGTAACACTATTATACTAATCATTATCATTATTTAATTCATGTGATTACTATACTAATAGTTTTAAGTCATGTTATTACTATATTTTTGTTTGTTTTACGTTTTATGTTTTACTATATTGTTACACTATTATACTAATCATTATGATTATTTAATTGATGTTATTACTATATTGTTTGTTTGTTTTATGTTTTACTATTTTGTAACATTATTATACTGATCATTATCATTGTTTAACTCATGTTATTACTATATCAATAATTTTAATTCATGTTATTACTATATTGTCTGTTTGTTTTATGTTTTACTTTTTTGTAACACTACTATGCTAATCATTGTCTTTATTTAATTCATGTTATTACTAGATTGTTTGTCTGTTTCTTTTTTTACTATATTGTAACACTTTTTTGTAACACTATTATACTAATCATTATAATTACTTAATTCATGTTATTACTATATTAATCATTTTAATTCATGTTCTTACTATATTGTTTTTTTGTTTTATGTTTTATGTTTTTTGTTTTACTATTTTGTAACACTATTATACTAATCATTATCATTATTTAATTCATGTTATTATTATATTAGTAATTTTAATTCATTTTATTACTATATTAATAATTTTAATTCATGTTACTATTATATTGTTTGTTTGTTTTTCTATTATGTAACATTATTATACTTATCATCATCATTATCATTATTTAATGCATGTTATTACTATATTAATAATTTTAATTCATGTTATTACTATATCGTTTGTTTGTTTTATGTTTTACTATTTTGTAAAACTATTACACTAATCATGATTCTTATTTAATAATTGTTATTACTGTATTGTTGGTTTCTTTTTATGTTTTATGTTTTATGTTTTACTATTTTGTAACACTATTTATGGTTTATGTTTTACTATATTGTAACACTATTTTGTCAAGCTATTTATCTTCTATTTTTTACTATTTTGTAAGACTATTGTACTAATTATTATAATTATTCAATTCATGTTATTGCTATATTAATAATTTTATTTGATGTTACTAATGTATTCTTTGTTCGTTTTATGTTTTATGTTTTACTATTATGTTACACTATTTTCTAACACTATTATACTAATCATTATCATTATTAAATTTATGTTAATTACTAATATTGCTTGTTTGTTTTTATGTTTATGTTTTATACTATATTGTAACACTATTGTGTACAACTATTATCTAATCATTTAATTCTTTAAATTCATGTTATTACTATTTTGTTTGTTTATTTTATGTTTTACTATTTTGTAACATTATTTTGTAACACTATTATACTAATCATTATCATTATTTAATTCATGTTATTACTGTATTCGTGATCTTAATTCATTTTATTACTATATTGTTTGTTAGTTTTATGTTTTAAGTTTTACTATTTTGTAACACTATTATACTAATCATTATCATTATTCAACTCATGTTATTACTATATTAACAATTTTAATTCATATTACTACTATATTGTTTGTTTGTTTTATGTTTTATGTTCTACTATTTTGTAACACCATTACACTAATCATTATCATTATTTAATCATGTTATTACTATGTTGTTTGTTTCTTTTTATGTTTTATGTATTACTATTTTGTAACACTATTATACTAATCATTATCATCATTTAATTCATGTTATTGCTATATTAATAATTTAAATTTAAGTCAATACTATATTGTTTGTATGTTTGTATGTTTTATGTTTTACTATATTGTAACACTATTTTGTAACGCAATTAATGTTTTATTTTTTACTATTTTGTAAGAATATTATACTAATTATTATAATTGTTTAATTCATGTTATTACTATATTAATAATTTTATGTCATGTTTCTATTGTATTTTTGGTTTATTGAAATAGTACTAGACATCATAAGAATTTCCTCTACGCTCAACACTTGAGTTCCTTTATTAACAATTGATATCTCATGTTCAATTGGTCGAGGAGATGCTCTTGAAAATGTATGAGTGAGTGACTGATACCCCGAAGGAACAGAAGGGCCGCCATATAAAAATGTTTCTGGTGTTTGGGAAAACATGGATGACCATCTTGACATATTTAGAGGAGGATAATAACCTCTGGGCGTAGGATGAGAAGGAATTTGAGGTGGTGAAAAAATAAGTTTCGTGTTTTCTAAATTTTTTTTCAATGATACGTACCAAGCGTCACTCCTAAAAGGACTGTATAAAATTGATTCACGCTCTGTAAGTTCTAAATTCGGTTGATTTTCGGGGAGAGTTATATCTTCGTCCGAACTAACAAGTTCTTCAATAGAAATGAGTCCAAAAGGAAGATTTTGGGTAATGATACTTCCTACCCTGGGTGAACCAGGACCATTAGAAGTTGGAGAAGCAAATCCCGAAGATGGAGTAGGAGCAGGTTCAGTTTCAGGCTTAGAAATTTCAGGTTCTTCAGCTAATTCACTAGTAGGAGAAAAACTACCAGTAACTTCAGAAAGTGAAATTGGCTTAGAAATATACTCTGTTATCTATACTTGATAATCAGGATGAACAATTAAGGAAGATTCTTCGGCTTCTGGTGACCCAACTCTACTATCCCTAGGTGATACAAGAGCTCATAGCCCTTCAAGCTGGCTTGGTGTATACTCGGTAGGTTGCCCCTGAAGTCTATGGGATTGTCTCAGTAATTCAGCCACGGTTAAATATTTAATTATTCACACGCAAACAAAGAAAATCTCAATAAAACCACCTAAATTATCTAAAGAATCAAACAATTGAATCACACACATAAAAATCTAATAGTTTAAACCATACACAAACAGTAACTTTCCGTACCAAAAACACTAGTTGGTGATGAAATCCAAAATCGTAGAATTTAATACTGAAAGGGCGGTTGAAATAGTTACCCCTACAACTTGCTTAATGATTTGGGGTAATGACTTTCATTACACCAAAAATCAAAGATCAAGGGAACCAAAGATTGAAGATCAAGGGAACCAAAGATCGAAGATCAAGGGAACAAAGGATCGAGGGGACGAAGGATCGAGGGAACAAAGGAAAATATTTGAGTCAAGTGATGTGCTGAATTCTACATCTCTTGAAAAAACATAAAGGTTTGGACGGTTGAGGGATGTTCGGTTGAGGGATGTTTGAATTCTATTGTTATATTTTTTGTTTGTTTTATGTTATATGTTTTAGTATTTTGTAGCACTATTTTGTAACACTATTACAAATCATTATCATTATTTAATTCATGTTATTACTGTATTAATAATTTTAATTCACTTTATTACTATTTTGTTTGTTTCTTTTATGTTTTTCTATATTGTAACACTATTATATTAATCATTATCATTATTTAATTCATGTTATTACTATACTAATAATTTTATCTCAAGTTGTTACTATAATGTTTGTTTGTTTTATGTTTTATGTTCTACTAATTTGTAACACTATTATACTAATCATTATCATTATTTAATTCATGTGATTACTATACTAATAATTTTAATTCATGTTATTACTATATTGTTTGTTTGTTTTATGTTT
>APFE031510018.1:0-17838 GCA_000404065.3 Pinus taeda | reverse complement strand
TTTGCAGGTCAAAGGAGCAAAAGGAACTCCAAGAAGGGTTTGGACCCTGGAAGGCTCTTCTCAAACGTAGGACCTCAGGTACGCCCCCTATCGTAGAGTTTGCTTATAGTAGCATTATGAGTATATGGAATGTGTGTTTCTTTACATAGATAACCTCTAGTCTGCTAGGGTATTCACCCAAGACGCTAGGGGAGTTTATCTCAGAACACTTTGTGTATAGGTAGCAGTCTAACCACTCTTCTTTTATCAGTCACAGATTCATGTTCTCCTGTGTCACAAAATTGTGAATTCTCTTGTCCAACCAACCTTCAATTTCCTTCTTAGTTGGATTCTAATGATATGACATCAGACATCTCTATGCAGATTTTGGTTCGGCAACAAAACCATTTGTTGGCTTGATGGGGCCTGACCCAAGTTCAGAGTTAATGAGCCAAACAAATCCCTACACCACTAGCCCTTTTGGCATCAGCTCGTGGAGCACGGACTGAAGTCTCACCCGAAGCAGTATGGGGGGATGCTAGAACCAAGTTTCCGCACCCTTGAGATGTCTGAGGTGTTGATTTAGTCCAACTGTGCCTACCTTGGTACAGGTCACTTCACACACTGGTCTGACCTGCGAGACCTTTGCGATCTATTAGAATTACCTTTCGCGCAACCCTAACCAGGGGCTGAGATACTTTCACGCCATTGTGGTCATGATCTGCAATATTTCCCCAAGTTACAACATGTGTCTTACTTACCTTCTTGTAGATGTTAGTTAACTTCGCTCAAACAAATATTCTATTTCACATTCAATCAATCAACACAGATACATATGTTCGCACATCATATAAACAATAGAAGTGCAATTTATACCCAAAACATCAATGCATAAAATAGGAAATAAATACACAGAATTGAGGTAAAAATTCTCTTTATTAATGCTCCAACTGTTACAGACTGGACTCGCCCTATGCACTCAGCTGCAAGGGTCTGTGATATCGGGAAAACTAGTATCCATTCAGAGTCGTTAGTCCCACTAAGACGGCTAGCTATCTTAGAAACAAACAAAATAAAGTTACTTGCTTTTTCCTTTATGAGAGATAGATTTGAAAGAAGTAGAGAGTACCAACCTCAGTCTTTCGCTTGGCTCCTTGCTTGTTTCCTTTCCACTTTAACAGAACTTCGCCACTCCTTCCTCACTTGTCCCACTTCAAAGAACACTTGTAGAGTCAAAGCAGCATGATACCATCAAATCATAAAGATCTATAACCATAAACAATATAGGATCAGATGTATATTAACCATACAAATGCATATATCAATACAAGATTTAGAGATACACAAGAATATGGAGGAAAATTCAAATAGCTTTATTGATAGAAGTAGTAGAAGAGAGGATTACAACCCATTGTCTTGACCAGTGCCATCCTACCCAGCATGAAAGCCCTCTCACCTCATGAGAAGCTTAGATCACTCAACAAATACAATGTTGCATAGAAGAAACCAACAACACTTCCTTACAAAAATACCCAAATTCAAAAGGGGGGGCGCCTTCTTGGAATTTTCTCGGCATGAGGGATCCATATATAGATGTTTGTAGGTGGGTGAGTCAGCTTCTGGGATTTTGATTAGTGTCATCTCTCTGATAGTTCTTAGCTCCACTTGGAGATTTCATGATCTCTTACTCATCCCTGAGCGAATTCAGAGAGACAAGTGTCAAATGAGTAGCTTCTAGAAGATTCTCTGGGTTTCCACCTAGCAAACTGCCTCTGCCATTTGTCTGCTCTCTCTCATTGCACCCTACAGAAGGGATTTTCAGTATGCATCACACTTTTTTCATGTGGCAGGTGAGATGCATCACACCCTTAGCACTGAGCAGTCTTTATGGTCCTGTTTTGACCAGTTCTGAGTAGTTTTTCATGGAGAACTTCTGGGAGATGATGTAATCAGATGACCTTTCTCCTTTAGGGTATGAAACAACAATTTTAGGGACTTAGAAGCCCTTGGTTTTATGGACATATGTGATTGGGGTTGTAGTGCCAAAATATGTCTATAACAGTTGCCCCCTAAAGCATGAAGTCGTAAATCATTTTGATGTCGAGTGAAATGATCTATCATGAGGATGCGAGGTTTTTCAAACTAGAAGGCGACCTGTAATAAGATACAATACAATACATTATCTTCATAATATTTTCATGATCTAGCTAGGGCGGGCATTCCCATGCTTAGCTTTATAAATTCATTTTCGTGTACATAGGACAGACAACCGTCTATGTGGCAGACTGATGATTCTAGTAGATCCATCATCCCTTGGCTTGGATGATTATCTATGTAGCAATGATGTACATTTGATGTCTCTATTTTCCTGAATATATTGCAGCCAGGATGGATGAAAATAGATTTTGGGTCTTCAAAACTTGTTCAATATTCGCCCAAAGTACAAGTCGATCCATGTGAAAATATGTTCTAGTGTCGAACATGGAAAGACATCGCCTGATTACCAGCCAATGATGTAAGCTGTTAACAAACGCGAGAGGAATCACCGATAATGATCATGACCCTCAAGGTACTACAGTACAATTCACATGGTGTGAATACATGAGTTGATGTCAAACACCACGCAAAATCTTTAGGTCGCAGGCCATTAATGTAAACCTGTCGTCGGAAGTGAGAAACTTGCCATTGAGGCATGTAAGCTTCAAAGTACTGAAAGGGTTGTTCCTTATATGATAAGCTGATGTAAAAAAGAAGTGACCCATCGAAGGATCACCTTGATGAATCCCACATCTACGACACGGAACAAAGAAAATGATTTTGTGGAGGTGAAAACGATCTGATGATACAAGGTTCAGGGTGGCGATCATGAAAGAATGAAGCGTGAAGGTATTGCAGTGGATGAGACATAAGCTAGGTTGGTGAATTCTCTGAGCGACTTCTCTTGAACATATTGGCGACAATAAAATGGATTGGTATCGTTAACCCCAATATGGATGGTACAGAGGACCAATGCTGATATGACCGGTGAACCCAAGCCGACTCAATCATGGTGATGGAGTGAAAGTGTCATGTTCAAGAGCAACTTGCTACTAATAAAGTTTCTTCAAGTTTTCTTCCCAACTTTTCCCCAATCATTGCTGACCAGTACCTCTTTATTTTTGTCAAGCTTGAGGAGGATAACATATGCTTGTTCTATAATTTTCCCTTTGGGCAAACCCGTCGCTATGTTTTAACGAGCCTAATGATAGTGAAACTCGCTCTTGTCTACATGGACAAGCTTGTTGCTATTGTTTTAACAAGTTTAACGACAAATATAACTTGGTTCTTTTCAATTTTAGAGAGTCTGAAAAGAGACAGAAAGGAAACTCCAATATTCCTTTTTCGTAATGTAATCCCTTAAGTCTGAAAAAGTGTAAAATAATACGAAAGGGGTGACTTTTTGATAGTTTTAACGAGCCGAACAAGACAAACGCTAGATCTTTTTGTGTAATAATCCCTCAGGTCCAAAAAGATTAAAATCTAGAGGACGGATGGCACTTCCAATCACTTTAACAAGCTGGAGAGGCCAATTTCTTAGCAATCTTTTCATATTTTATGAGTCAGATGAAAAGAGCTTAAAAGGAGACTCATTTTTTGAGGAACGGGTGATGTTTTCGGATAGCAGCTAGTTCCAGATAATGTGTGGAACTTTTCAATCACGACAGTGTAAAGAAGGTGCCTAATAGGATCACTCATCGCAACTGTTCCTCAAAAGGGGTAAACAATCAAATGGAGGTGTATGATCAACTAAAAAAGAGTGGAGGTGATGGTAAGAACACGACCAAGGTTTAAAAGTTGATGATTATGCAATCGCAATGGTTATTTACCAGAGGTGGGTTCATTTTTTAGTGAGCTTAAACTCTAGTGGAACATATGCTCATTTCTAGGTTTATTTTTTGAATGAGCTTGAACTTCACGTAAAACTACTCGTGTCAGCCGTATAATAAGGATGTCTCATCGATAGGTTCATCTTTTAGGGAGCTTGCCCCATTCGAAAATTTTCTCTGGAGCCTTTCGTTATGGAAGCTAGGAATGAACAACCTACGAGTCTAAAGGGTTAAGAGAATACAAACTAAGAAAATAAATGGTAATTTTTCACTTGCATGCAAAAAGGTTTGCATGCCCCCAAGTATAAAGAAAAATAGAGTTTCCAGGCTACCATATGAAAGTTCTCACATTTGCAAGATTGCTCCATCTGCGTCACTGACAAAACACTTCCTTGGCGATCTCCATCGAAATGGATAAAGGTGACTGTTGTCAGTTCCAATCACATAACCTTTAACAAGGGAATCCTTTTCCAGTCTAATCCATTTTCCTAAACGGACAGGATATTCAGACTAGTCATATATCCTTCACGGAAACCTACCCTATACCTAAGGTTTTACTTGCCAAAGTAGACCAGGGCGCATGCCCCCTGGGTTTCAGTCACAATCACCGAATCACTCGTGCTGATCAGGTGGACGGACTGGAGATTGATGAGACATTCCTTACATAAAAATACTAGTTAGGGATGGCATTTGAATATTATATATGTGTGAACTGGGAAATGAAATATGGTCTACGAGTTGGACCACTCTGCCTTCATGTGGAAAACACATCACTCGAAAGAGTGAGGAAACAATAGCCCCCATGCTATAAATGTAGTCACGCCCAAGGAGTAGATTGTAATCTAAAGGTCCTTGGACTACCATCACATTTAGATGAACAATTTTCCTTCTCAAAGTTATAGGTAAATTTGGAAGGATCCCCAATGGTCGACTGGGTCCTTTGTTGAAGCCTGTCAGATTTCGAATCTCAGGCAGAAGCGATGGCAAACTAAGTGCTTTCCAAGAAGTTGAGGAAAGGATACTCACAGAAGCCCCTTCATCTATGATAGTACCAACCATGATGATTTTGTAAGCTTATACTATGATTCAAAATGTACATTAGATGGTAGGCGAGGTCTTCCTAGTAGATTCCAGTCGAAGGAAATGACTAGGTTTCTTGGAGGGGGGACTGAATAAATGACCAGGTAAATCTCTGACGTACTTCCTTCCTGCGATAAAGGAATGGGTAGATTGCCCCCATGTTCATCGGATTCTGTGTAACGAAGAGAATTTGAATGGTGTCGTCCTCATCCTCATTGGTGACAGTATCAACTGAAGGTGGACCTTCTGAAGACAAGACTGGGTCGATTTCCATCTCGACCTGTTAACTTTGGTCCGGGGTGGACTCAGAGGGTTTATCTTCAACGATAGGTGCTTCGACTGACAACAAAGGTGTGTCAGTCAAATTTTCAACTAGCGATGGACTCGGTAAAGAGTTTCTTGTATCGAGGAGGAAGTCGATGCGATGACACTAGATGGTTATCCAAGACTCTTTTAGCTTTATCCAGGAAGGGACAATGGTGGAGGGCATGATTTCCCTCACATAGTCTGCAAGGAAATTTAGATCTTCCTTTTTGTCCATTAACTTCATTTTGACTAGTTGATGGTGTACTTTCAAAATGATCGTTAGAGGTTGAGGACACAGGATTGTGCAAGCAGGGAGACCAGTCCCTTAAGATCCATGGGATGTAGGGGCAATCTCAATGATAGTGGTCCCCTTTGCAAATGACACATGGAGATTTAGGCTTGGATGGTGCAGTGTGTGGATTTTCGCCAGATGATGCATCGTTTCCCCCTTTCGAAGTTGGCTTCTTCTTCTTCTTCTCCTTCCCTTTCTTCTTCTTCTTAGTTACTTGGTTTCTAGTTTCATTAGCTTCACCAAGCAGAGAGGAAGAAGGAGAGGGAAAAACAAATGCAGTAGAAGGTTGGGGGGTAACTCTAGTATCATCTAGCTGCTGATTTGATTACTCATGAATCACGGTGTTTTGAATGACAGAGGTTGAGAAAAGCCATACTGGAAGGCCAATTTTTAGTCCTGGAAGGGATGATGTGGCCATATGAGGTGCACCAACATCTCCCCAAGATGAGAAGGGACTAGGATTCCCCCCAAGGGGAAATCCTTGATTGGTGGACTCCATTTTCTCAACCTAAGACCAACGAGGGAACAGTGATGTTTTTCTGATTAAAATAAATTTTATGACGCTTTGACACAACTTGCTTTTTCAATTTTTAAGAGTCGAGAAAAAGCTAAAGATGACTCTAGTCGCCTTTGATTTTTAATGAGCCTGAAGTGGCAAGTGCTCAGATGGACCTTTTCTTTTAAGGAGTCTGAAAAGGAATGAAAGTGACTAATTTGGAAATATAGACAAAGGGATTACCAAACCAATCGCAAAACTGCAGAATACTTTTTACGGTACGGTAGTCAATCTTCCCAAATGTTGTGTTCAGTGCATTGTGATCGATAGGGCAGCAGACACGACTTCCTAAGGATAAAGGATATATCCTATTATGGTCTCCCAATATATACTCAATGGTACGTGGGAGCACAGGTCCATACTGGCACTTGTCATCTCAAAGAGGAGGAATCACCCAACCTACGATGAAAGTGATAGTTACCAGGATTTACGACGCTGGAATACATCTCTAGCCTAGACTTCTAAATGTTGTGCGTTAGGTTCCAAAGCATTTTTATGTTCATTGAATTTATTTTATAGTTGATATTTCTTAATAAGTTTGCCTTTAAGGTTCACCACGTGATGTAGATATACAATCCCTAAATATGCAATCTAAGATGATAAACAGTCGTTTACTCTTCTTTTTGCAATGAAAATCCTAGCTACTAAGGAAAGAGAAATAAAAATCTTTCAACATAGAGCAGAGCACACATTAGATGCACTATCCTAAATCAATATCAACAAGCAGTCTAAATGCAAATGCACATGCATGTACTTGTTTTCCCCTTTCTTAATGTGTGAATGACAAAAAGAATGCTAAGTACAAATCTGAACTATCTTTCTTCCAAAGCAACAGTACTAACAATTTTCTTTTCAAAAGACGAAAGGAAGACAAGGACGACACTTTGCGATTTTGAATTGAAAACTACTTTCGACACTTCAAATACTATTAATTCAAATCAAATACAAGAGTAATAGTGTAATTGACTATTAAAAAGAGAAGGGTTCTTTTCTTTGACTGAAAACAACACTTGCGACACTTTCAAATCAAAATACGACAGTTCGATTAAGCTACCGTTTGCAAAAGAGAACTGTAAATGGCAAAAAATACATAAAAACATTCACAATTATTTGTACAATGGAGGCTGAATAATGCAAAGGAAGGGAGTTTCAACAGTGGTATACTGATCACAGACAGAAAAACTCCTGAATAAAGCTAAAGACAATGAAGAAAAAACCAAAATCTGGAGGCAGAAACAATCTTATATGATCATCGCACCTGTAACATAGGGAAACAGGCATGCATCTCACCTATAGCACATGGGAGGTGCAATGCATCCAGACTATCAAAAGGAGATAGTGTGATGGTCTAGGGATGCGACTGGGCTTGGTTTTTTGCTCACAATTTGTAGCTTAGTTCAAGGATTTAGGCTGAGCCAATGATGGTCAGTAAACATAAAGTATAGGGGTTGATCTAATGAGGTTACTTGAGCCACCACTAGGGCACTTAGGCTGTTTGCAAGTCAGTTGTTCAGTTTATAAACAAAACCCACAGATAAACTGAATTAGCATTGATCTACTTTCCACTTGCATAGCAAATGTAGTTCGAAGGCTAGCTGGCTTAACTTCAAGCTCCATCTGTAGTTTATAAAGCAAACAAATATAAACAATCAAACAAGCTATTTGCTCCCCAGCGGAGTCGCCATTTTGTTATCGGGAAAACTAGTGTCCATTAAGAGTTGCTAGTCCCACTAAGACGGGTAGCTATCTTAGAAACAAACAAAATAAAGTTACTTGCATTTTCCTTTATGAGAGATAGATGAGAAAGAAGCAAAGAGTATCGACCTCAGTCTTTCACTTGGCTCCTTGCTTGTTTCCTTTCCCCTTTGACAGAACTTCACCACACCTTCCTCACTTGTCCCGCTTCAAAGAACACCTGTAGAGTCAAAGCAGCATGATACCATCAAAGCATAGAGATCTATAACCATAAAAAATATAGGATCAAATGTATATTAACCATACAAATGCATATATCAATACAAGATTCAGAGATACACAAGAATATGGAGGAAAAGTCAAATAGCTTTATTGATAGAAGTAGTAGAAGAGAGGATTACAACCCATTGGTTTGACCTAGTGCCATCCTCCCAGCATGAAAGCCCTCTTCACCTCATGAAAAGTTTATATCATCCAATAATACAATGTTGCATAGAGAAACCAACAACACTTCCTTACAAAATACAAAATTCCAACCTCTGGATCTCTAAGATGAGGGATCCATATATAGATTTTTGCAGGTAGGTGAGTCAGCTTCTAGGATTTTGATTAGTGTCATCTCTCTGATAGTTCTTGGTTCCACTTGGAGATTTCATGATCTCTTACTCATCCCTGAGCAAATTCAGAGAGGCAAGTATCAAATGAGCAGCTTCTAGAAGATTCTCTGGGTTTCCACCTAGCAAACTGCTTCTGCCATTTGTCTGCTCTCGCTGATCACACCCTACAAAAGGGCTTTTCAGTATGCATCATACTTTTTGCATGTGGCAGGTGAGATGCATCTTACCCTTAGCACTAAGCAGTCTGTATGGTCTTGTTTTCACCAGTTCTGAGTATTTTTTCATGGAGAACTTTTAGGAGATGATGTAATCAGCTGACCTTGCTCCTCTAGGGTATGAAACAACACTTTTAGGGACTTATAAGCCCTTGGTTTTATGGACATATGTGATTGGGGTTGCAGTGCCAAAATATGTCTATAACAATCCGCACACTCAGCTATGGACTACTAGGCCTCTGCGCACTCAGCTGCAAAGCCTTCTCCTACTCTATGACCCAAAGACTTCACTCTACACTTAAATCTTCCACTATGCTCCTATTCCATGATCATCAATTGACTGATTTACAACTTAGAGCCTTGCGCTATTTATACAATCCCATGGTCCGCGGACCATGGGTAGATCTCTATAGCCGACATTACAATACAAAATTGAGGGTGGACAACCCTATGACTCATTAACAACTTCGCACTCCATGCCCACAAATTGTGGAGTCTTTACATCGGATTTACATCTTTTGGCCAAAATCTGGGCTTTAAGCCCCAAAAATTTCCTTGGGGGATCCCGCGTCCAACAAGAGAAAAATTGGGTAATGCCTCGCTTTGGGTTCGATTGCCAGGGTTACCTATGAATTATTGGTTTGACACAAGATAATTAGGGATCATCAAGGGGGTTTTTTAGAAGTGGACCATTCATTGGAAGTTACAGGGAGGATGGGCATCACTTGAATCCTAGTAAACATTGGTACTAGTGAATACATTTATCCACACATCAATATAAGATTTAGAGGTATCACCCACAAATAGAAGTTGGATTATGAGGGAAACCTATATAGGTCTCGATGTTGTCACAAAGTGGGCCATTTGATGGAGGATTGTCTGCTCAGGTTTAAAGGAAAGAGAAATTTTAGTTCAAATACACATGATAATCTTCATAAGGAGGTTGGTTAGGAATTTACGAAACAATCCCAACTAGTTTTTCCCGTAGGGACTATAGGGACTCCTGATGGCTGAGTGGAGATGATGGAACCAGGTGATCAGGAAGATCAAAAGCAAAGGAATGTCAACTTTGATACCCATTGTAATCTTCATAAAGAGGTTGGTCAAGCATCTATAGAATAGAATCAAATAACTTTTCCCATAGGGACTATAGGGACCATTAAAGATATAGTCGAGATGATGGATTTGGGGTGCCACGCTGAATGAAAATAATCACCTCAAGTTTCTAGATATGTACCTTTGGCAGCAATCCCCCCATTAGAAGTCGAGAATCCGGTTATAGGATTTGTTCCTCCTATTTCTTCTTTAACAATGTTTATTTCCCATTTAGAAATGGATTATGTTTGTAACAAAACTTATGCCTCTCAAGCTAAAAAACCCCATCCCATTGTATGCCCTATCCTGTTGACAACCTACCTCTTTCACTCCACCCAACCCATCCCGAATTTGAGCCTCTATTTCCTCGGCATCTTCCCATTTGGGTTACTTTATATGCTCATTGTCAAAATATGTGTCACACACTATCATGTCAACTAACATTTTCAGTAAGGTACGAGGCCAAAAAAATCATTATCTAAAGCTAAGAAAATTTCCAACTATGAGGTAACCATGGGCCAACAATCTACCATCCTCAAGGTGCATAGATTAGTGTTAACCCCTACCCATGTTCCATTATTATCTGCTTATCTTTCAACTATCGGGGTTTGGCTAATGCCCCTAAAAAACTAGTGCTAAAGAAATTGGTAAAGTTAGCAAACATTGACATTATATTCTTGCAAGAATCCTTGAGTCACTGCGACTCTATCTCTTGGGCTTTCAACTATCTTTTGATGGAATGGAATTTTGTAGCATTTGATGTGTAGGGAATGTATGGAGGCCATGCACTAGGGATATTTGAGATCATTAAAACTTTTATTAGTGTGAGGCTTTAATTTGGAGTTGGGGTAGATATATTTTCAACTGAGGTAGGGATGGCACTAAAGGTTATGAAAATCTATGCCCCTTACCAGAAGAGGATGGGTTTTTGGGACTCTCTTTTGGGTCAATCCTTTATGAAGGATCAAAACCTAGTGATGGGAGGTGACTTAAACTTCTTTATTGGGTTATCAAAAATTTCAGGCACTCGTGCCTATCTAAACCCTCTTTTAGACTATTTGTCTCATAAAATGGAAGAGATTGGTCCTTATGATATTGGTTTGGTTAAAAAGAATCCCACATGGAGGAATAAGAGGAATGGGGAGGCTATAATTTCTAGAAGAATCGACTGTTTCCTAATAGTTGATTCCCTTATTGAACACATCCCCTTGTTCCTTCAATGGATTGGGCGGGGAGGTGAATCTGATCACCACCTAATATTTTTGGAATTCACACTAGGAATCCCTTTAAAATTCAACTCCTCATGGCTAAAATAGGAATATTTCCGAATTATGGTAATAGAAAACCGGTCCAATCATGATAATAAGGTTGATAATTCGATAGCCTTAAAATTTGCTAAAAATTTGGAAATATTAAAACAAAAAACCATTTCCTGAGCTGTGAAAAAAAAAAGAAAAAGGATGAGGTCGAACTTAAATATATTTAAGTGTAATTGGAAATATTAGAAGACCTGAAAAGATGGGGATACATCTCAAACAAATCTAAACAAAGAGTGATCCATCTTGAAACAAGCAAGAGGAAAAATTTGGCAAACAAGGAGGAGATGTGGCATCTCAAGAGAATACTGCTCTAGCTTAAGAGTGGGGACAAAAACACCAATTTTTTTCAACAATATGCAAAGGGCCTGAAAGTTCAGAATACTATCTGAGAAGTGGAAAACCAAGAATTTGGTAGAGCACCTAAACATAGAATCTGGAGTTCTACCAGTGTGTCGCCAAGTGTTGATGCTCCATCAAACACCCTCTAAAGATTTTCCTACATTTCAATTTTGGAGCCTAAATAGGATCTTTTGATCTGTCATTCCATGGTCCCTTCATGGTCAATTGATTTTTTATTCTTCTTCTCATATTCTAAGTATCAAAATCACTTTCTCATACATGCTCATTCCTCGAATAATTTATAAATGAACGTATTTTTACGCAATCTTAGATGGGTATTGCACAACTCCTGAACGTAAGTCTTGCATAATTACTATTGATAGTGACTATGTAGTAGTGTATTGTGCAACATATGTTGACGATTAGTGTGCACTCTCCATTGAAAGTCTCTCTCACTTTGGCTGCAATTGTACTACTATTCCAATGAGTATTCTCATCTATCGCTTTCACTTTTGTGGATGTCCTTTTTTCTTACTTCCATTTTTAAAAATGTTGTTATCACTTTATCTTCACTTTTGCATGTGTCACTTTCATTTTCTTTAACTTTTGCATGCGTCACTTTCATTTTCTTTCATTTTTGCATGCATCACTTTCATTTTTTTTAACTTTTGCAAGGGCCTTTTTCACTTTTTCTTGTTGTTGCAAGTGTCATTTTTAACTTTTGAACTCATGTATGCATCCCACCTTCGCACATCACTAGAGGCACTTCTAGAGCACTATTCCACATTAGATGGTCCTATATATCATGATAATATGTGATAGCTAGATTCTTGTAGCTTAGTGCACTTTCTGGTCCTAATCGACACTTGTGTCACAACTTGTATTCTAAGTGTCGCAATGCTACATTTTAACTATCACACTTAGAAATAAGGTTGTTTTTCTATCATGTCAAGGTGTGATCAATCATTTTAAATCCTGTGCATTTCCCTGGCTTGTATTGATGGAAGTCATGTGTGTGATCTTCATTTGAGTCTCAGTCGAATGGGTTTCTTTATCTCACTCTACTCGGCCCACACTCAGCCATTATAAATCTCTTCTTGGTCCTCCTGCCCAATGCAAGTTATGAAGGGTTTAATATTTCACCAAGTGATTAGAACTCCCTATCCATGAGCTTCATTGATGAAACCTTTTCCTATGAACTTGAGCACTATATATTTGCTTAGGTCAGCTCCTTTTATTGTGCATTCAAAACCTTCAAAGCATAGTCACTAACCCTTATTTCTTGTACTGACACACTTCACTGAGCTCTAATCAATTATGCCTTGTATAGAACATGGAGAATTTCTAGTTGATAGAAAGGACTTCTCCATCTCCTTTCAATGATAAACTACACAATACATAGGCTCCCTCTCCTTCACAATGTAGTGAGAATCCTCCCGGCAAAGTCACTTGACTTTTTGTTGCTTTCCTAAGCTAACTAAACAACTCTCTCTTATAGTGAGCCTTCCTCAGCTTAGTTCACATGTCTAGTGGACAATGAGTCCACCTATGATCTACTGCAACCCTTAACTGTGCTAGCATGGAAGCCTGACCCTCAAGCACTACACATTGCATAGGTACAATGCATAATATTACCTTCTCTACCGAATGAAGCCCATCACTGCACCATGCCTTGTTATAACTTGTCTCCCTCAATGAATTAAGTAGTTCTAGTGCACAGTGAGGTCCTCCCATAACCATTGGGAATCTAAACTATGCTATCACTATCTCCTTCTTCCTTGAGCCCTGAGCACTGTGTCGTTTCACTCAAAAGGCTCATTAACCTTGTCCCTTACACTTTCTCACTATGTTGGAACCTAAAGAGACCCTCCTTATAGCACATTATGCATTCCTAGTGAGCAATGGTGTCCTCCCTCAACCACAACTAATCTCAATTGTGAAATTCTCAACAAGCCTTTTTTTCTTAGCCCTCACACAGGCTCATCACAATCAACTTTTTCCATGAGTAAAGTAGGGTTAGAATAGATTATTTCCAAACTGATCTTTCCTTTTCATGAGTGAACTTAATTGGTAGGTGTACCACCTGAATAGGGCAAGGTGGTGCTCAAGGAAGAAACCTCTTAGACTTTGAAAAGATAGCCTTGGATTATCTAGCTTGTCATATGAGAGAAGATCATTATTTGGAGAAGCAAGAAGTGACTTAATGCTCCACTATTGGAGCTAATGTCTCACCATTGTAACTATGTACTTGGATCTTTCACTTAATAATTAGAAGATCATTGGGAAAACATACTTTTATACATGTATCGTGAATGTTGTCAGATTATTCTTTAGATGTTTGCAGTATATGATATGTTCACATGTACTAAAGAAATTGAACTACTTCATTGGCTTTGGTGCTAATCTTGTTGGATGTGTGTTGTACTTTCTTTAATGATTGTTGTGTCTATGTGAACTACTTCACTAGATAACTAATGAATATTTTTTTATTCTCATGTTCCTCTCTTAGGATAGCACTATTACTTTCCTTTTAGAGACTCAATGATGTCTCCCCTCTCGTGAAGGCCTCCTTTTGAAAGGTTATGTGCATACTCTCTTATGTTATTCATTGCAACTAAGGGAAAACATTGAGTTATGGTGGTCAGGTTGATACTCCATATGGGGATCCTACTCCAAATGGTGTGAGGTTTAATTGGGACTTCACATCGGAGAGACCCCCTTATATGTTGGTGGGATCTAGCATAGTCGACACCACAGTAGCCTAGTGCTAGGTCAACCTATTCTCCCTTGAGCATTGTGCATGGTTACCTCTGAGAGATAAACTATGGGATAGAAATACTATTATCAACTGTTGTGATAGAATTACCATCTATGTAGGCCCACCTTAAACCTCCTAATGCCATGATAGGCCCGCTTTACTTGGGCACTAGTTCCTCTGTCAGATAATGCATGTCCTCCACATCATCTTGGCCACCGTTGTGATGTAGGCTCTACCATGCCATCTTGGTCCTTGTCAGCTTGGGTGTTTCTCTTGTGCAACCTCTTGTGGGCTTTCGAGATGTAAGCCCTAGGCATACATCATCTCAGGATGTCTCTTGGTTGTCAATTTCTCACATTTAATAGTGTCCCTTCATTACACTAGCCTCATGCTTGGTTATGTGTTATGACCACATGGTTAATAACCTAGACTTATTGTTGGGCCTTAAAATAATAATAATTATGGATCCTCTATGCTCCACCCGCATGCTTCAACTCGTCTTTGTTAAAGCTCTTAGCAGAAAATTATAAGAATATTTTTATATTCTCATGAACAACCATTTTTAAAGTATCAAGGCTCAGTCCCACTCGCCACATTGTCTATAAACACACATAGGTTCGATTCAGTGGTTTTTATGGGCACTTGGACCTGAATCTAGGGCTAAGGCCATTACACTGAAGGTTTTATATGGCATGCCATTAGAGTTATCCCTCTTAATATTACAACAGCTTCAGCCCAACCAACGAGTGTATAGTTATTTAAAAACACACATATGTATACACAAGTTGCAATGTCTCTCATGAGCTTAAATATATAAATGCCAACCATATGAACAAGCCAATTGTGCATGTCATTAAAAAAAAGGAGAGAGAATTTCAATAGAAAATATTTCCTCTTCATGCTCAGCTAATTAGATTAGTTTCAAGCTTCAAGTAAGGACAAGAGTTGAACCATTTCTTCAACAAAGCAACAAAACAATAATATCATAGAGATCTACCCATCTCGCAACACACATTCCATTGTTAACCAATTTGTAGACTCTCGATGAATACATGAATAAAACATTCCTAAGATTATATTTTGGGCACTTGCAATACATTTTCATGCCAATTTGACCTCCCTGGACATTAACTTCAGTAAAATAATTGCCTGATGCCAATGTATGATAAGTAAATATATTAAGCATAGGAAATCATGAGTATATTAGTCCTCCAGGGATGAACCATTCCTCGTTCATTGCTTATATCTTTAACATTGTACAGGAATTCACATTCCTAATTATTCCATAAGAATTAACCAACAAAATGAACCAATATCATCATAAGCATTAAACCCAACAAATTAATCATATGCATAAAGATACATGCATAAAGGCTTGAATATACTTATGTTATTAAAATGTGATCGATAAATGGGATTAGGACTTCAACTCTCCACCCAACCATATACAGTTGTAGTCAAGCCTTACTTGCAATTCTCACCCCTAAGCCAAATTCACAAGCCTGGGGTGGGGTGCTTATAGGTGCTTTCAACTAATGAAAACAATGGAAACAAGATGTCATAAGGCCATGGTTTCCTTCATCCACCAGTTAATCTCATTACAGCTCTCACAGTTCATCCATACATACATTCATGCCAACATTTCAAAATACAAAGAATCCCAGCTCACTTCTAGAAGAAGAGAGGCCACTATCAAGAAGGTTCATTAGTGGTGAAATTGTCAATTGTAAATAAATCACTCTCTAGGTGGTTCATCAATGAGTCAAGAACCAGAGTTTTATCCCAGGGAAGCTCCTGGTGGTTCTTTTAGTCGTCACAAGAACTAGGGTTTCTTCAGCCTTACAAGTAAGCCATATTGTCTAAACCATTCACACAACAATATTTTCTTAAAAGGTTCCTCACATATGATCCTTTTTCAAGGATTTGATACAGTTCCAAAGACCACTTGATCTCTCTCTCTCAGCTTTGCATTCCCCCACACACAATAGCTCTAAACATCCTATTTGTTGCCAATACTTCATGACTTGTGTACGCGTGAGAGAAATATGGGGCATGTATTCCTTAATGAAAATATCCTCGTCACCTAACGAATTAACTACCTTGTTCTTCATACAAGTCACACAACAATCACGTCTTGACAACACAACCCCTGTTGCTCTTAATGTTTTTCCTTTTCTTTGCTTGTTATTTGAGTTGAAGGACACTTGGACTGGTTATTCCTCTTTCAGTTACATTGAATGCGTAATTGTCACAATAAATCCCTTCATTCAACCAGTACTGAGTTTTAAAAGACAACCATTTCCTCAAGCAACCCTCTTCCTCAAGTAAAGGAATCAGTGTCCCTTTCTCAGCCATTTTAAAATAATTACAATTATTTACAGAAGGGGGAAATGTTAACCAGGGTATATCACAGTAGGGAAATGAGAAATCCTTTAGAATGTGATCCGCTTTGTGGCACCTACAACATTTGAATGGAATTCCCTCATAGTCCATAATCTGTTTGTGGAATAACCCTCAATAAGTAATGTTAAAAGTTAAATCAAACCCTCTCGCATATCCAAATTGACCATAATTCTAGAAATTTCCATTATTTTTCTTCATAGGATCTATCCACCTCCACAAAAGATCCCTATTTATCCTTGATAATCTGAAGATATATTGATATCAAAACTACATGGGAAAACCTAGGAGCCTCACCCATCAGGCCAAACCACAGATTTTCTTTGCTAGCATTGAATACAGGACTCCATTTCTTCAATAAGACCAGTGATGAATCAATGCACCATGTTTTGCATAACACCTAGTTTGCATCTTCCACGAAGTTGAATCTTAATGAAAACCATCCCCTCCTGAGAGTTCTGACCACTAGCAACTCTTTGAGATACTTATCCTACACTGTCTTTACACATACACGAAGATTTTCTACAGTGAATTCCTTTCCATGAACACAACATACTAGTACCCTATCAGATGTTTCCATAGCATCCCCAAATTGTACTCCTTCTCCAAGAACCAAATCCTCTAGTTCATATTTTACCCTAGTACATTTTACTCTTTTTCACTTTTTTTTAGTCCTTAGCATAACCTCTAGGCTTGATTAAGCTATTGGGGTTCACCATGTCTGAGTGTACACCTTGGTCCTTCCCCTTGCACTGTCATAGGTCTCCATGGAAGCACTCCCATAATTTACGCAACTTGAGAGTCCTTCAAAATTAACCCCTATTAGCTTAACTAGGAAACCCCCACTAAAAGTCTCTTCCACCCTCTAAGAGTTTCCATACGCTATCCCACCTTACTCAAAATTAGGTGAGATACCCTTAGAAAACTAAGGCTCAAAACCAGACCATTCTACCTCTTCCCTTACTAGCTCAACTTGAAAATCCCTGCTAAAATCCTATCTTGCCCTTTGTGAGATGCCAAACGCTGGCCCACCTGCATTTGAGAAACCCCTAGAAAAATAAGGCATAAAACTGGACCTTCCCAACTTTTCCCATACCTACTCAACTTCAATAAAAGACCCCGAAAGGAACTTTCAACTAGAGTATGATCTGAATGGAAAATGGCATCCACCCATGGTATTCATCCACCCATAGTATTCATTCACCCATGGAATTTACCCATGGGATTGTAAGTGGCATCCACCCATGGTATTCATCCACCCATGGTATTTATCCAGCCATGGAATTCACCCATGAAATTGTAAGTGGCATCCACCCATGGT
>APFE031510006.1:0-20917 GCA_000404065.3 Pinus taeda | reverse complement strand
TAGGATTCATAGTATCAAAATCTGGTATTCACATTGAACCTGATAAAATCAAAGAAATTTCTGAAATATCCCTGCCTCATAATAAAAAGGCCATGCAATCTTTTCTTGGTCAAATCAATTTTGTGAAAATATTTGTCCCGGATTTTTCAAGAATCATTTCTCCTTTGCAAACCATGATCAAAAAGAATTCAAATTTCAAATGGGGTCTGGACGAACATGAAGCATTCAATCTGATCAAACAGGCTATCATTAATGCTCCGTCTTTAGCAACCCCGAATTTTCCAGAATCTTTTATCTTATACACATTCGCCTCAGAAAAATCATATGCCGCGATCCTAACTCAAGCGAATCAAGAGAAAGCGGAAGCTCCAATCGCATTCTTTAGCTCTAATTTACACGGGGCTGAACTCAACTATTCAGACGTAGAGAAACAGGCATATGCCGTTTCCAAAGCAATTAAGTATTTCAGACCTTTCTTACTTAAAACCCATACCAAGGTCATAGTACCGTTTCCAACGGTAAGAAATCTTTTAATACAGAAAGATGTGGGTGAAAAAAGAGCGAATTGGATCACAGCTTTACAGGAATACGACCTTGAAATCAAACCAGCAAGCATTGTGAGAGGCCAAGGCTTCTGCAAAATGTTAGCTAGAGCGTCACATATTCCTGAAGGCTCGTTTGAGGAAGTACAAACGTATGAGGAACCCCATGATGAACTTGCAGGCGGACATTATGCTGGAGATACCACCGCACACAAGATCTTATGAGTGGGGTATTATTGGCCCACACTGTTCAAAGACTCACACAGTTACGTGAGGAGGTGCCAAATCTGCCAAACTACTGCAGGGAGACAAAGGAAACCGTCCATGCCACTACAGCCTGTAAACATTGAGCAACCATTCAGTCAATGGGGCTTGGACATAATAGGTGAGATCGTTCCTCACTCCTCTAAGCAGCATAGGTATATCCTCACGACAACCGATTATTTCACTAAATGGGTAGAAGCGGTACCTCTCAAGATAGCTAATTCTGAAAATATCATTGAGTTCACTGATCAATCTATAATCACTAGATTTGGGTTGCCATCAGCTTTAATTTTTGATAATGCTTCTTATTTTTCTGGAAATGCAATGACTAATTTTGCACTTAAAAGAGGGTTTAAACTAAAATATTCGTCCAATTACTATCCGCAAGGGAACGGATTCGCTGAGTCAACAAATAAAAATCTAATCAGGATTATTCAAAGGATAATTGACGAGAGCCAGAAGAATTGGCACAAAACCTTGGTAAACGCTTTATGGGCAGATAGAATAGCGAAAAAGGCTTCAACCGACACTTCTCCCTTTAACTTAGTTTATGGGAAGGAAGTGGTTCTTCCAACCCATTTAATGATTCCTTCCTTGTCTTTAGTACAGTACATCGATGAAGTATCTACTTCCTCCTTACAACATAGACAGATGGGAATAATTAAATTGGAATAACAACGAGAGCAAGCTCGAGAAACCCATGCTCATCACCAAGCGCTAATAAAATCCTCTTTTGACTCAAGCATAATAACCAGAAAAAACTTTCAGATGGGAGATCTAGTTTCGAAATGGGATAAGGCTCACGAAGAGAAAGGCAAACATACAAAATTCCAGAAAATGTGGCTTGGTCCTTTTCAGAGTGTAGAAGTCATAGGCCCGTCAACGTTTGTGTTACAGGATTTAGCAGGTAGAAAGGATTCCTTGCCTGTTAACGGACAAATCCTGAAAATATACTTTCCATAGAAGATAACTCTTCTAAATTTTGTAGAATAGATTTTGTTCTTCTTTCATAGGAATAAATCCAGTTGTAAATGATTACTTCACGAATTCGCGTTAAATTGGACACTAGATCCTCTGATTAAATTTTGATTTTTCACTTGTACAAACAGTAAAAAAAATTTCGAAAATCTGATCTTTATTATTGACAAATAGAGTCCAACTTTACCTTAGAAATGATACTAGTTCCGACTTCAAAAATCTTTTTCGAAAGCAACCTTTTGGCGAAGAATTTGTTCTATATCAGCACGATGAAAGGAATCAATTACAAAATGAGTAATCTCTGTAAAACTGCTATTTTTTTTAAACTCTATTATTACCGTCCAGAGCTTTCTTAAGGAAAAACAATGGGTTCCTCCCTGCTAAAGGAAATTGCAACATTCAGAGAATTAATCCGAGAAAACAATACGTATCTCAAAGAATAAGAGGTCTCATCACAAGCCGGCTTATCATGATCACAGATATTATAACTTGTTGACGTTGCCAATACTGTCTACCAAACCCGGGCAACGACTGAAGATTGTTGCAATCAAAAGACAAGGGGTCTCATCACGAGCCAGCTTGTTCAGCAAAAGTGTAAATCAAGTGAATGACTGTGTCATAAATTGGCCATCAAACCAAGACATTGTTCTTTGGAGAATAAAAAAGAAAAAGTATAAAAATGGTTTTCTCTCTGAAAAAGTTGTAGATAACTTCTAGTAGGATAAAGGATCATTGTTGAATAACAGGTAACCCTGTCGAGGCTATGGACACCTGCGGTCAGCAGAGGCTCTACCTACTGTAAATGAGCATATTTTAAATGACCAGCAAAGCAGTGATGACCTCATTTTTTCTTTTAAAAAGAAACCAAGTAATGGCTGATGTAAATACAAGGGCTGAACCATAGGAAGCAGACGAATGGAATGTAGAAAGGTTGAAATAAAGTATCATTGATAAGATAAGACAAACGTACTCTATCTATCCATAACAAAGTTTAGACTGACGAAAACGTTCCTGTTTCGGAAGTTGAAGTTCAATAAAAAGTCAGAGATAACTGGTTCTTCCCAGTGAATCGCCATTGTTGTGGTCACCAACAACCCCCTCTTTTGTTTGGTGTTAGCAACAACCCCGAGCAAATGGGGGACCCTTAGAAAAAATTCATCAAAATTCCCCTTGAATATTTTTGTTTTTTCCTTAGAATCTTATCGCAGTAAAGCAAAGGAAACACTTCTTGTTATAAGCTTATCAAACCACGAAAAAGCAACGCTAAACTCATCGCATCTCATTTATCATGAGTGCTCTTAACAAGAGAGACTTAAGAAATCCCGACGGCCGATGTGCGATGTCGCATATCGCAGTAGCCGCATAGAGTAAGACGCAATAACTAATATCCGCGATGTGCGATTTGCGATTGGCGATCTCTAATCCACAATCTGCAATCTGCGATGATCCGATATCATGGTATCACAATGTTGTAATACTAATATGTGATCTGTGATCTCCGATCTGCGAAGAAGCACGAGATCTTGCTCAGCGCAACATTCAAAGAAAAGCTATCCTTTAATCAGAGTTAGGCGCCCGCATGTAAAAAGAAATTAATGATCATATGAATGACCGCTTTTCGTTTTTCGAAGATTCAGTTCACTTTGAATGTCATGATTATACACACGCAACATCTGAAGCTTTCATATCAAACTTTATTTTTCATTTATTCTTTTCCTTCACACAACTATAAAACAGGAGATAAAATGGACTAATTTTTCTTATGCAGGAAACATCTAAGGAAAAGAGGAAAGCGTCGATGTTTAGAGGCCATAGAAGAGGCTTCTTCAGAAGCAGGAACCACATATGATAGGCCATCTGAAGCTCAAAGTTAAAGGCACACAAAAGCAGCATGACTACAAAGATACCTGAACCTTGCACAACAGAAAAGCCCGGAATGAAGAGAAAAGGCAGTTTCCAATCCAGAGAATTGCTTGGGAAGTAAAGTCTTCTGACTCATCGAGTCATTAACAAAGACATAAAACCAAAATAGCAAAAGCAGGTCCAGTTCGAGAAAAATTCGAGTTATTACCAAGTATACATTTAGTCGGCGGGAGATTCTCTCAAAAATATCTGATAGTTTATCGAAGAGGTGGTGCCGACCCTTGTTACTCCTATTTTTGTAACACGCACAAAGGGAAAGGCAACCAACCGACCCCTCTCGGTCAAATGCTGCACACTCACAGTGCTAAAGGAGCAAAGACAGAAATAGTTCAAAGTTAGATTTAATTTTAGAAATAATTTGCTTTATCAGAGGGACGGTCATTTGAAAACCGGATCCCAATTTAATGTAATCAAGTTAATTAGTTAGCAGTATTTAAACCCTTCTCATGCATTTTGAGAAGGGTCCGTAGATTTCAAAAACTTATCATAGAACATGTCCTTCTGGCACCCCAGAGGAGGTTTTGATGAATAGATGGATCAGAATTTATCTTTACTTGCATTTTTTATATCTGCTACTGATGTTGCACTTCTGTACTCTTAGTGGATGTTAGAACAAGGAGAGATAAATCATTGTTGCTTGAAGCTTGTGAGTGGAACCAGTCATAAATGGTACTTTTATCTCTTGGGTATTTCTGCTTATGTTCTTTAAGTGATTCATAGTTTCAGTTGTTTATATGTCATTGTACGAATGTATGGGTTACCATTTGGCACTTTTGTACGGTGGAGCCGTATTTTTTGTATCTGACATATAAGTAACTTATTATGCGATATGCTACTCATAACAATTTTGCCTAACTTCTTCTGCAAAAATAGTTTATCTTTAATTATTTCCATTCTTATGATAGCTGAATGATCTTTATTACCAGTTATTATTCGAAATCTTTTTAGATCGCATAATAGCAAGGAATACACCCCGGGTTGGTGTAGATTAGGTGCATTGTTTCTTATTAGGTTACAATAGCATAGTGTTAGTTTAGAGAGTCTAAATTAGATTTACTTTGAATTTTCATTAGGTTAGCATAGTTCAAGCTCTACACACACACACACACACCCAAGGTCGGGAAACTGGTCCCGTCACCCCCAGTCGGACCCGCTATACCAAACAGATAAGGCGCTGCCAACCAAGGTCCAAACCGGGTGGATATCCCCCTTGTTGTCGATCCGATTTTTGGGGCTTCAACACCTAGATGGACCAATAGGGTTCAACTATTAGTACTAGACATTACTCGATCCAAGAGGACTAGCAGGGTTTGAAATGGCACCTGAAGAGGACTTGTTCATCCCAATGATGTGATTTTGTGAGACACTCACATTTCTTATGGAAGAAATCATAGAAACATTTGGAATTCCACCACAGGCAGTTTCACAACCTATCCACTTATTAGAGAAATCGAAGAATTGATAGATACATGACTTAAGACCATCGGTTAAACCGAATGGGTTACTTGGACTAATGAAACAAGAGGATTCAGAATGATGGGTTGCATCAGAAGTGAAGTAACTGTAGAATGCACCATTGGTTAGGAGGTTGGGTTCCAAGTGAATGGACCTGAGGTAGGTGATATGAAATGATCATAAGTTAAAACTGATGTAGAATTGATTAGCCATTAATGAATTGAATGTTAGTTGAAAGTGTGGAAATCGAGAGAACTGCTTGAGAATAAAAACTTTACGACAACTGATTAAACATAAGAAAGATGCATAAAAAAGTGAAAATAGTAAAAACACAGTGATACCAGACAACAAAGTTGATTAAGCAGTTCATCCCTAGTGGACTACATCTTTGGGCCTGCTTTCAAGATGGGCAACCACTTTATTAAGATTGAAATAATAGAGGTCGATTACAAAGAGATTTGACTTAACTGAATATGCACGCAGACATTTCTAGTCACTATCAATGGATATCTCTCTGAACCGAATTTCCAATGCCTTTCAAGGCTCCCAATTCTGACTCTAGATGCTCATGTTACACTAAAACTTCTTATGACCCCCAGAATCTACATCAAAAATCCAAAACCTCTAATCTCCCCATCAATGAAGAAAAAACCACCTCTTATAGGTTTGCAGGTACATCAAAACCTCCTTGGCTGAATTCGAGATGAATTGGTTGCATTCTGGATGGGTTTGAGCCTCGATCTAGTCATAAAGTGACACTTAGGATTATGTTTAATGGTCATTGAATTAATTTGTTAACAAAACTTCAACAAAACCCATTTTTTGAACCGGATATTAAAACCAATCCGTTGGTGGCTTGCTGATTAGTGGAAGAGGTTGACTGTCTGTATTTGAATGGGGTGGTCTAACCATGGTTAGACATTTGGTGGCTATGCCGATGGTGGTGGTCAATGGTTCTTCTAGCAGCGTTCACATGTGATAGTTTTCCGATAGTTTCTTCATGGTTAGGTTGTAACATTAACTCCGTGGTTAATAATTGACTGTTCACATGACCGATTCTATTACAGCTATGATGCGGTTGATGTTACCATTAACTGTTAACCTGGTAGTTAACAACTCCCACTCGCATGCCAACTATCCTGATGTGATTTCTGATAGCAGTTATGGTTAAGAACTTATGACCTACAAAGTTTGCACACAACTAATCACATGGCTTGGTTGCGGTTAGAACCCTGCACAGTCAGTCGTGGTAGTTATATGACTAATATGTTTATTTGTAATGTTTTATATGTTTGCAATAGAAGAGGCAAATATTTAGGTTTAGAGCTAGGGTTATGACTTTTAAACATAGTTTTTCAATGCGATAGGTTTAATAGGTTTAGGTGTTAGGTCTTTAATGTTTTATATTACATTTTGAATGTTGCATGTAGGTTCTAGATTTAGGTTTCATACATGGATTTTTAGCATAGGTTTTGTATTAGGTTTAAGTTTAGTCATTAGGATTTTTACATCAAATAAGAAAACATCTTTACAACTAAATGTCACAACATGACATTCAACACATTTGTCACATGACGATAAACCTGTCGACAACAAAACCTGTACGTGGACAACAACACATGTCGATAACTAATCCTGTAAAGTGGATGACAACCAAAATCCTACGAGGAAAATTAAAAACACATGTCATTGACCAATCCTGTAAAGTGGATTACAATCCAAATCCTATGAGGCGAATGACAAACACATGTCGTTGACCAATCCTAGTGGATTTTTCGATGAACACAACTCGACATCCAAGTACAAAACCATCTCAACTGAACTCCATGGATAACCATAAAAATGACCTAAATAGCCCGATCTATATCCAACACTATCGAAATTGTTGAAGTTGAACTGAGTGCTAATGATGACATAGAACACTGATGATGACACTGAGCACTGACGATGAACCTGTGCAATTGATCTGATGATGATCCTCCTGGATCAATCCTCTCCACTTGAAATCTTTTGGACTACAAAAGTTTGAGTAAACAAATAGTCGATTAGGGTAGAGCTCCCTCACTTTCCACCTTGACCTAGTGATGTACCAATACATTCGATCAATCACCTGCAAGATATGACCATGATGATGTTGTTCATGGTAATTATTGATTCAGTGACCTGTTCGATCCATTTGTACTATCAACAACTTGTGAAAATGGTCAAACAACCCGCTATGAACATAGCAATTGAATTCATTCCATGAAGAACCATGAGCTAGTGATTCATAATCGTCTTTGAAAATAGTCTCTACAAGATACTGTTCAATACTTTTGACATGTATTAACAATCTATTTTTCAAAATAATAGAGACAATCAAAGATGTTTTTGACTTCAAACCAACTATACTCTCCGAATTCCTATTTACTAAGTGAACTTTCTACCATAAACCCCATCAAAATGTAAGGTGAAAATTGTTGCAACTTGGTTTGTCTTTGAAATTATTGAACTAGTTGTTGATTTGTTTGAATCACTTTTCCCTTATTCATTGAATGGTGTTTGCATTGATTAGCACTTTCCGCTAATGCATATTTTTCCCTTAGATACTTTCACACTGCTTTAGAAAAGGCTTGGATATGAGATCAAATAGGTTTCCTCTCCACTTGAAAAGAGGTTTCCAAACTATTCGAAACATGACTTGGTGACACAATATAAGAGAAATTGAACACTAAATTTCTCCAATACTGACTTGTATCCCTGTAACTATTAATTTCCAAACTTGGACTTAATTGATTCATTCTGACATTAGGAAGAGGATTTTAGGCACAAACTGTAATTCATGTTGTATTCACTGCTTATGAGTAAGATGTTTGGTTTTACATAGAACTAGAATAGTTTTTATCTCTTTAGTCAAACTATCTTTAAGCTGAGACTCATAACCTAAACAAGCATCATGTTGATTGTTATTTTTCTCCTCTACACACATGATTAAAGATATTTTATTTCAACTTATTAATCACTTCATCTGATTAGCATTAATATTCAAATGATTTTTACTTTGATGTGCCATGAAAATAAATTCAACCCAATATTTCTTAAGGTAATTTTTATGCTCTCTCCTGTAAAATATTGCATCACGATCATAAAGAAAAGGACTTCCTAAGACAACTCCACATATATCTACTGGAACCACATCTAATTCCACTTCATCATTGTAATTAGCTGTTATGGAAAATCTTAATCGACAATGTTTGGTGACTTTTATCTGAGTTGATTTATTTAGCATACTAATGGGTAAGGTTGTGGATGATTCCATGTTTCCAAACCTAGACTTTTAACTAAATATTCAGATATTAAATTCGCATGTGATCCACTGTCAAACATTGTATCTATCTTTGTATGCTTATAGTTTATCCTTATGTTAAACAATTCAACTCTTGTATCCTCATTTGAAGGATTTATGTTGGATAAGATGCAATAGTATTCAAACTTGAACCAGTGTCAGAAGTTTTACCTATCGTAACCATAACAATTATCCTCCTTTCATCACCTAAATCTAAACCTAGATCTTGCTGGACTATTGCAATTGCCTTCTTTTCATCCTTCTCCATAAGGAATTTTTTGGGCTTAGGTTCTAGATGAAGTTTCCAACACTTAGATTCATCATGACTGATTCTTTGGAAATGATAAGTAGGTCTTTCCTTCTTAGCTACCATTGATTTCTTTCTCTTTGAATTATTCTTCCCCTTGCTGTCATTCGATCTTTGATTTCCAACTCTTTGGATGACTACGATGAAAACTTGAATTTTCTACCACTTGATTCAATATGTATGGCCTGAACACACACTTCATCAAAATCATTAGGATTAAACATCAATAATGTATGTTGCAAATATGAATGTAAACTATCGATGTATTTTAAAAAAGTTTCACATGTATCCAATGAAATACCAAGCCCCAATGCTTTCTTTCTGAACTCCTGAGTAAACTCCTGAACACTCTATCTTTTACCTTTCCTCAGATGTTTCCAATCAATAAAAGCTTGTTGCATGTATCCTAAAGGATATAATTATTTCCTAAGGGCTTTTAAAAACTTATACCATGAAGAGACGACTTTTCCTTTATGCTTTACATCTATCTAAGTTTTACTTTCCCACCAGATTAAAGTTCTTCGCCCCATTCTAAGTGTAGCTAACTGAATTTATGTTTTATCTTTAGAAATATTTTGAATGCAACAATACACTTCTAACTACTTAATTGATTTATCTAGCTTTTTAGAATTCATTTCACCATCATAAATAGGTAACTCAAATTTTATATCAAGTTTCAAAAGAGATATTTTCTTAGGTTTCTTTTATGTTTTAGATTCAACACTGGAACAAGAAGAAGAAGATGATGATGATGGATATGATGGAGGTGAAGGTGGTTTATCAACCTTTCCTTTACCTTTTTCCTTCTTCGATGTCTTTGAATAAGGAGTTGCATCTCTCACCTTCTTGTCTTCATATGGTTCTCCCAACATCTACTACATAGTCAAGAATTCTTGTTGAAACTGTTCATCACTCATCTTAGTTTCAATGTTTTCACCTGCATCAAATCCTATCATTGTCAACTTATGAACGACTCCTCACTATCCAATCTCTAGATCAATCTGCTCAAGGATTTCTTCTCCTCATTCTGATTTTGACCTGGATAACATTCAATGTCAAATTATACAAATGTGACCTGCTCTGATACCAAATTATATGATCTGAAATGATCATAAGTTAAAACTGATGTAGAATTGCTTAGCCATTAATGAATTGAATGTTAGATGAAAGTGTGGAAATCAAGAGAACTGCATGAGAAGAAAGAATTTACGACAACTGATTAAACATAAGAAAAATGCATAACACATGTGAAAAGAGTAAAAAAACAGTGATGCCAGACAACAAAGTTGATTACGAAGTTCTCCCCTGATGGACTACGTCTCTGGGTCCACTTTCAAGATGGGAGATCACTTTATTAGGATTGAAATAGTAGAGGCCAATCACATAGCGATTTGACCAAACTAAATGTTCATGCAAGCACTTCTGGTCACTCTCAATGGATAGCTCTATGAACCAGCTTTCCAACGCCCATCATGGTTCCCAATTCCGACTCCGGATGCTCCTATTACAGCGAAGAAAACTACCTATGACCTTCAGAATCTGCATAGAAAAACCAAAACCTCTAGTCTCCCCTTCAATGAAGAAAACACTGCCTCTTATAGGATTACAGGTACATCAAAACCTCCTTACCTGAATTCAAGATGAATTAGATTCATTATGGATGAGTTTGAGCCTTGGTATAGTCATAAAATGACACTTAGGATTAGGTTTAATGGTCATTGAATTAATTTGTTAACAAAACTTCAACAAAACCCATTTTTGAGCCATTGAATAAAAACTATCCATTGGCGGCTTGCTGACTGGTGAAGGAGGTTGACTGCCCACATGTGAACAGGGCGGTCTAACCATGGTTGAACATCTGGCAGTTATCTCGACAGTTACGCTTGACGATTCTGGTAGCAGTGTTCACATGTGATAATTGTCCAATAATTTCTACATGGTTAGGCTCTAACATTAACTCCATAGTTAACACTTGACTATTCACATGAATAGTTTTGTTGTGCCTCTGATGTGATTGTTGTTATGGTTAACTACTAACTAGGCAATTAACAACTCCTGCTCACATGCCAACTATCCCAGCATCGCTTTCAATAGCAGTTACGGTCAAGATCTTATTATCTCCAACGTGGTTTCTGATAACAGTTACAATTAAGAGCTTATGACCTCTGATGTTTACACACATCTACTCACATAGCTTGGTTGTGCTTAAAACCCTGTGCGGTCAATGGTGGAGGTTATGTGACTGATATTTTTATTTGCAATATTTTATATGTTTACAATAGAATAGGTCGTGACTTAGGTTTAGAGCTATGGTTAGGACTTTTAAACATATTTTTTCAATGTGATAGGTTTTATAGGTTTAGGTGTTAGGTCTTTAATGTTTTCTAATTCATTTTGAATGTTGCATTTAGGTTCTAGATTTAGGTTTGATACCTGGATTTTTAACATAGGTTTTGTATTAGGTTTAGGTTTATTCATTTGGATTTCTACATCAATAAGAAAACCTCTTTACAACTAAATGTCTCAAAGTGGCATTCAAAACATTTGTCACATGATGATGAACATGTTGACAACAAAACCTACGAGTGGACGAAAACACATGTCGATAACCAATCCTGTAAAGTGGATGACAACCCAAATCTTTTGAGGTGAACGAAAAACACATTTCATTGACCAATCCTCTAAAGTAGATGACAACCCAAATCCTACGAGGTGAACAAAAAACATGTCGTTGACCAATCCTGGCTGAATTGTTGATGAACAAAAGTTGACAGCTAGATACTAAACCATCTCAATTGAATGCCATAAAAAACCATAAACATTAACTGAACAACCTAATCCATAACCAACACTGTCGAAACCAAGTTGAATGTTGACAATGACATGGAATACAGACAAAGACACTAAGCACTGGCAATGAACCTGTGAAACTAATTTGATGATGTTCCTCCTGGATCAATCCTCTCCACTTGAAAGCTTTGGACCACAAAATTTTGACTAAACAAATAGTCGATGAGGGTACATCTCCCTCATTTTCCACCTTGACCTGATGATGTACCACTACATTCGATCAATCACCTGCAAGTGATGACCCTGATGATGCTGACCATGGTACTTTTTGATTTGGTGACCTATTCAATCCATCTATAGTATGAAAAACTTGAGATGATGGTCAAACAACCTGTTATGAACATGGAAATTGAATTCTTTCCATGAAGAACCATGAGTTGGTGATTCATAATCATCTTTGAAAACAATATCTACATGATATTCTTCAATACTTTTGACATGTATTAACAATTTACTTTTTGGAATAACAGATACAATCAAAGATGTTTTTTACATCAAACCAACTATACTTTCTTGATTCCTATTTACTAAGTGAACTTGCTCCCATAAACCCGTTAAAATTTAAGCTGAAAACTACTGCAACTTAGTTTGTCTCTGAAAGTATTGAAATAGTTGTTGATTTGTTTGAATCACTTTTCCCTTATTCATTAAATAATGTTTCCATTGATTAGCACTTTCCCCTAATGCATAAGTTTCCCTTACATACTTTGGCACTACTTTATAAAAGGCTTGGAAAAGAAAACAAATAGGTATCCTGTACACTTGAAAAGAGGTTTCCAAACTATTTGAAACATGAATTGGTGACACAATATAAGAGAAATTGAACCTAACAGTCCCCAATACTAACCTCTATCTCTGTAACTGCTAATTTCCAAACTTGGACTGAATTGATCCATTCTGACATTAGGAAGAGGAGTTTTAGGCACAAACTATAATTCATGTTGTATTCCCTGCTTATGACTAAGATGTTTGGTTTTACATAGAACTGGAATAGTTTTTATATCTTTAATCAAACTATCTTTAAGCTAAGACTCACAACCTAAACAAGCATCATGTTGATTGTTATGTTGTTCCTTTACACACATGATTACAAATACTTTATTTGAACTTATTAATCACTTCATTTGATTAGCATTAATAGTCAAATGATTTTTACTTTGATGTGCCTTGACAATAATTTCAACTCCCTCTCTCTTAAGGTGATATTTATGCTATCTCCTGTAAAATATTGCATCACGATCATAAAGATAAGGAATTCCTAAGGAAACTCCGCATATGTCTACTATAACCACATCTAATTCCACGTCATCAATGTAAATAGATGTTATGGCAAACTTTAATCGACACTGTTTGGTGACTTTTATCTGAGTTGATTTATTTAGCCATCCTAATGAGTAAGGTCTTGGATGATTTTGTGTTTCCAAACCCAAACTTTTAACTAAATATTTAGATATTAAATTTTTCTATGATCCATTGTCAAACATTATATCTATATTTGTATGGTTAGAAGTTATCCTTACGTTAAACAATTCAACTCTTTTATCCTCATTTGAAGGATTTATGTTGGATGAAGATGCAATAGTATTCGAACTTGAACCAATGTCAGAAGTTTTACCTATCATAACCACAACAGTTATCCTCCTTTCTTCACCTGAATCTAAACCTAGATCTTACTGGACTGCTGCAATTGAATTCTTTTCATCCTTCTCCTTAAGGAACCTTTTAGGCTTAAGTTCTAGATGAAGTTTCGAGCACTTAGATTCATCATTACCAATTCTATGACAATAAGAACAAGTAGGTATTTCCTTTTGAGCTATCACTGATTTCTTTCTCTTTAAATTGTTATTCCTCTTACTGTCACTGTAATATTTGATTTCCAACTCTTTGGATGACTGCTATGAAAAACTAAATGGGCTGTCACCTAATCCAATATGTATGGCTTGAACACACACTTCATCAAAATCATCAGAAATAAACACCAATAATGTATGTTGCAAATATGAATGTAAACTATCGATGTATTTTAACAAAGTTTCACGTGTATCCAATGAATTTCCAAGTGCCAATGCTTTCTTCCTGAACTCCTGAGCAAACTCCTAAACGCTCTATCCTTTACCTTGCCTCAGATGTTACCAATCAATAACATCTTGCCGCATGTATCATAAAGGATAGAATTGCTTCTTAAGACCTTTTAAAGACTTAGAACATGAAGATATGACGTTTCCTTTATGCTTTACATTTATCTGAGTTTTACTTTTCCACCAGATTAAATTTGTTCCCCCCCATTCTAAGTGTAGCTAACTTAATTTTTGTTTTATCATTAGAAATGTTTTAAATGCATCAATACACTTCTAACTGCTTAATTGAGTTATCTAGCTTTTCAGGACTCATTTCTCCATCATAAATAGGTAACTCAAATTTTACATCAAGTTTCAAAAGAGATTTTTTCTTAGGTTTCTTTTCTATTTTAGGTTATGCACTATAAGAAGAAGAAGATGATGATGATGATGGAGATGATGGAGGTGAAGGTGGCTTATCAACCTTTCCTTTACCTTTGTCCTTCTTTGATGTCTTTGAAGAAGAAGTTGCATACCTCATGTTCTTGTCTTCGTACAGTTATCCTAAGATCTGTTGCATAGTCAAGAATGCTAATTGAAACTATTCATCGCTCATCTCAGTTTCATTGTTTTCACCTCCATCAGATCCTATCATTGTTGACTTATGAATGACTTGTCGCTTTCCAATCTCTACATCAATCTACTCAAGGATTCTTTCTCCTCGTTGCGACTTTGACCTGGTTAACATTCAACAGAAAATTATATGAGCGTAACCTACTTTGATACCAAATTATATGATCTAAAATGATCATAAGTTAAAACTAATGTAGAATTGATTAGCCATTAATGAACTAAACGTTAGATGAAAGTGTGAAAATTGAGAGAAAATCTTAAGAAGAAAGGCTTTACGACAACTAATTAAACATAAGAAAGATACATAACATTAGTGAAAATAGTAAAAACAGAGTGATACCAGACAACAAAGTTGATTATGGAGTTTGTCCCTGATGGACTACGTCTCCAGGTTTGCTTTCAAGATGCGTGACCACTTTATTAGCATTGAAACAATAGAGGTCGCTTACATAGATATTTGACCAAATGAAATGTGCATGCAGGTATTTCTAGTCACTATCAGTGGATAGCTCTTTGAACCAACTATCCAATAGCTATAACAGTTCCCAATAACGACTTTGGATGCTCCTATTACACTGAAAACAAAACTGCCTATGACCTCCAGAATCTGCATAAAAAGAAAAAACCAAATCCTCTAATCTCCCCTTCAATGAAGAAAAAACTGCCTCTTATAGGCCTATAGGTACATCAAAACCTCCTTGGCTAAATTCTAGATGAATTGGTTGCATTCTCGAGGAGTTTGAGCCTCGGTCTAGTAAGAAAGTGACACTTAGTATTAGATTTAATGGTCATTGAATTAATTTGTTAACAAAAGTTCAACAAAACCCATTTTTAACCATATATTAAAACCAATCCACTGGCGGCTTGTTGACCGATGGAGGAGGTTGACCACCTACATGTCAATGGGTGGTCTACCCATGGTTGGACATTTGGCGGCTATCCTGACGATTCCAGTAGCAGCATTCACATGCAATAACTATCTGACGATTTATGTGCGGTTAGGCTATAACGTTAACTCCACGGTTAACACTTAATTGTTCACATGACCAGTTCTACTATGGCTCTGATGTGGTTCATGTTATGGTTAACTGTTAAACAGTCGGTTAACAACTCCCACTCAGATACCAACTATCCAGACATGGTTTCTGATAGGATTTACGGTTAAGAGCTTATGACCTTTGACATTTACACACGTCTAGTCACATGGCTTGGCTGCGGTTAGGACCCTATGCAGTCAGTGGTGGCGGTTATGTGACTGATATGTTTACTTGCAATGTTTTATATTTTTGCAATAGAATAGGCCAAGAATTAGTTTTATAGCTAGGGTTAGGACTTTTAAACATAGTTTTTCAATGTGATAGGTTTGATAGGTTTAGGTGTTAGGTCTTTAATGTTTTCTAATTCATTTTGAATATTGCATTTAGGTTCTAGATTTAGGTTTGATACATGGATTTTTAGCATAGTTTTTGTATTAGGCTTCGGTTTAGTCAGTAGGATTTTTACATCAAATAAGAAAACCTCTGTACAACTAAATGTCACAAAGTGACATTCAAAACATTTGTCACATGACAACAAACCCATTGACAACAAAACCTGTGAGTGGATGACAACACATGTCGATAACCAATCCTGTAAAGTGGATGAAAAACCAAATCCTGTGAGGTGAACAACAAACACATGTTGTTGACCAATCTTGTAAAGTGGATGATAGTCCAAATCCTGTGAGGTGAATGACTAACACATGTCGTTGACCAATCCTAGTGGAATTGTCAATGAACACAAGTCAATAGCCATGTACAAAACCATATTAACTGAACGCCATGAAAAACCATAAACATTAACTGAACAACCTAATCCATAACCAAAACTGTCAAAACTGAACTAAATATTGATGACAACACTGAACACTGATGATGAACCTGCCCAAATGATCTGATGATGATCCTCTTGGATCAGTAAGCATAGTGTCAGATGATAAGATAGGGTCTAGTCACGAACAAACAATATATGGAAAAAATCCTTAAGCTAGAACCAAATAAGATCGCCTACCTTTTAGAACGTTATTATGCTTAGTGATTATCCTAATTCCTTATTCCAGCTACCTTTCATTTCCTTCCTTTGAATACCTAAAACAAGCAAACAAACAACAACAACAAACGTGATAGCATACAAATTTCATTCATCCTACTTAACAAGTCAAGGAGCATTAAGCCATCAAATGTAAGATAGCACTTTCATGTAGGAAATCTATCAATAGTTGTATTCATATAAGTTTAGAAAGACATTACAACCAATTCCTTGATGTTTCTAGTCTCCTCCAATGTATCTAGGTTCCCACACTTCTGCTAGCATCTCATAAATATCCCCAACAATGGAAATTTTAAGTCTTCTCCCCTTTAGTCTCAAACCAAACCAAACAAACTATTCTCCCTCAAACATAAACTAAAGAGCTACAAGCTATAGATTTCTTTTTTATTATTCAAGCTCCAAAAATACTTAGACTAAAACTAGCTTAGATTGTAAAATGAGGTGTTTATATAGCTTGGATGGAGGGCAGATGGTTCCTCTTATCATGGGAAAGGCATTATCCCTTGGATTTGCTCCAACCTAATAGGGGAAAGGAGCCCAAACTAACTTCCTCACCTCCATCCAGCCTAACCATTTACGAGACTTCCATTACAAAGCTTCTAGACCTGGAAGCTTCGACTCCATATTTAAAAAACTTGCCAAAAGAGGATCAGCATGACTGAGAAAAGCCTCACTAGCACCATACGAAACTAGTCCTAGTTTTAATCTCTGTAAATCGATGCGAGGAGGAAACAAGTCATTAGTGTTGATGTTGTAAATGGGTGTAAAATGGAGATCTTTTGGAAATGATGCAAAAGGGAATGGTTATGCTCATGAAGAGGGACATGATGGCAGTTTCTTCCATGAAATAAAATCATGTAGGGTTGACTGTAGAGGTCCTCCAGGATCGTGGAATGGGAAGTACATGGACAATGACAAAATGTTGTGTAAGAGATTCCTAACCCTAAACTAGCAAAAATTATTGAATACCTAACTCAACCCTAAGATGGACTTAGGGCAGATAAGGACATTATCAAGATTTTTTAAATCTTAGGCCTTCCTATAAGAGGCCATGTCATTCTTGGTTGAATTTCAAATTATCATATTGTAAAAGTATTATTTTCAAACCATGGAAAATTACAAAAGAAGGATAGCAAAAGTTGAAAAGTCTCTTCAAAGTCTAAGAGTAGCTTGGATGTAGAAGAGTCATGAGGTACCTCAAGGGTCACATTCAAGTTGAAGGGTCGCTACTTTTATTATATATGGACCCTCATGGTTGAAGCAACTAGACTTTTGGAACTTAAGGTAGGCCGGTTATAGGATTATTATCTTGTGCTTGATGAGTTAAAAACACACTCTTTCTAGCTTATAGGTAGATTGATTGTGATGCTAGTGCTATGTCATGAACAATATATGAACTGCTTTCGTCCCACTATTGGGTTTTGACAAGCTTGTTGTACATGTATTCGAATTAGCAACAATATTAATGAGAAGTTTTCCATTATAGTGTTGATTAGTGTGCATTCATTTGTTATTATATTGGCTATTTATTATTTTAATTATGTATACATGTGGTTTACATGTTAGTTACATGTTTATGAGCTAACTCATTTTCATGTAGCTTGTGTGTTGACATTGAATTTTTGCCCCTTAATTTAATGTTAATGTTAGTTGTTGATTGTGAACTAATTTTCTATTTATTTTTAGCACTTTTTGTTTCAGCATGTCTTAGTTACCTTTTTCTATGTCATTCTTCCTTAAGGCATGCTATTTCTCATGATGTTTTTGTTATAATATTATGCCATGTTTTGCAAGATATCAATGGAGTGTTGATCTAGTTCTCATACAATGACAACCAATCTGGTATGTGAATGGGGCTCCTACCTCAAATAGTGTGAGGTCTAATTAGTATTTCATATCATGGAGACCTTCTTAGTGTTGGTGTACTATCCAACACCATCGTCAACAAGTTGCCTTTGTAAGCATTGAATTTATTGCTGAAAATTTGAAGGGAAAGATTCACAGGTCGATGAATATTTCCAAGTAGTGTGATAAAGACATTGAATAAATTCTTAATGAGTTCTAGCTTTTCCATTGAAATGACCATATGGAAAGAGAGTGTTTTGATTTCCATCTCTGTCTTGATTGTGGAAAACAAATCATACTTCAAAAAAATCTAAAAGGAAAAATAAAAAATAAAAAAATAATATTTCATTTGGCTAGAGTAGTCCTTAGCAGTGGCATTTAGAAGCCAATGTTTTGAATATAACTTATTGTTGAGTTTACACATAGGTAAGGACATACTTGAATGGTACATAAGTTATTACAAATGATAATTTTGGGTATGATTGAGGATGAAGTAAAATTAAAAAATGAGTCAATGATTCTAAAATGGTACTCTCTTGCACCCTATGGGAGAGAATTACGCAAATAAAATGAGCAATATACTATTTTGCATCTCAAGGGGGTCATGTAACATTACCACCAAACCCCTTGGATAACCCAGGCTAGATGTATGGTGTTACCTTCATTTAACCTCACTTTGAAGGTCTCATAATCGAAATGGATTCACAAAATTATTTAAATTTTGGCTTCCATGAAACTAAAAACTAAAACCACCATCAAAAAAATCTCATCATGAACTTTTTTGTGATATAAATTTTGTCTCAATCTCACTTATAGATGAAAATTTATGGTCAGTCAAAGGTTTTCCAATAAACATTTTCCATGATAGCAGGTGATACCATGTGGCGTCCACATGGAAACCCACCTCACTTGGTAGGTCCACATCATCGACCCAATGGTTTTCTTACCTGTGCAGAACTTTCTACATCATCTGTTGGGTCCCTATAATACTAGTGATTACCCCATTATTATTGTATTTGTACCCCTTACTAATATTGATGTGCCCCTATTGTCTCCATATTGTTATTATTGTGCCCCATAGAATCCCTCTATTGTTATTTTTGTGGCTTTATATTATTATTTTTAGGTTAGCTGGGTTATATTATGACTCCTTAGACTCCTATATATAGAAAGGAGGTTTTTTCATTTGAATCATCCAAGAATTTTTAATTTATGTAATGTAAAGGAGGTTTCCCCCTCGAAGAGGCTAAATTTTAAGGTGTTGATCTATCTTTTCTATCTTTTTCTTGAGTTGGTTTCATAACAATTGGTATCAGAGCTTTGGATTCTAGGGTTTCGCTGCTCCAAACAGGCCATCGTGGCATTTTTTATATAACTTTTTTTCTGCGACGTTTTAGAAGCGAAAAAACCATTTGAGAAGAAATCGCGCTAAACCTTGGGTCTAAATTTCAAAGTGTTTCGCGCTATATTTGCAGAGATATGATCTAAGGAAGTTGGTCTTTTTGTAGACTCCTGAATTACATTCCTAACAGGTGACCTAGGGAAATCATCATAACCTTCTCTCTTAGCATCGAATTGAAATTTTGTAAGAAGGTACAAAAATAGGATGGACTGTAGTTTCTTGTATATATTTTTTAAAGCCAAAGGTCGAAACAGGGACACGTGGCACGTCGTACAAGTTCGCTCTTCTGAATTAGTCTATAATCAGGTCACTATGGGAGACTTGGCATAACTCTTCATTGGAGAATCCAATTGGGGTCAGACTAGTGGCATTGGAAAGTGGACATAGAGGGCTACCGCAGTTCTCAATTTTAGAACTGGATGATCCGAAATTATAGAGATACATCAGAGGCAATATTGAGCTCCTACAAAGTCAAAAAAGTTGTGTAGATTTTTTAAATTTTTGCTTAAGCTTGGTTTGAAAAATTATTTTTAAGGAATTTGAAGGGCATAGTAGAGCATTACTATCAGTAACTGATGCCCCAAGGAAAGAAAATGCAAACACCTAGTAAGCCATCTGAAAGCTCTAGCATGACTCATGAAGAAGAGGAAGAAATGCTACATGATATATCAAAATTACAAGACCAAGTGCAATAAATTTCACTCTCACAAAAGCTATTAGAAGCTAAGATAAATGGCGTGGAATCTAATATAAAGGGCATGGAAGCCAAGATTGACGATTTGAATATAGATTTGAAGGCATATTTGACAAATTTTCTACAAGAAATACTTACCAATGGTGAAAGGGGAGTAAAGGAAACTCATGATGCAAACAAAAGAAATGTTAATCATGATTTCATAGACTCTAATGTTCGATTGAAGACGCACCATATTCCAAAAATCGATATGAGGAAGTTTGATGGCAAGGATCCCGCAACATGGATATTACAGATGGAGCAATTTTTCGATCTCAATAATGTGGAAAACACACGAAAGGTACGTACTGCAACTTTATATTTGGAACCAAATTAGTTTGTACGGTATCAATGGCTTTGCTCTTGTAAAAAGTTTATCACTTGGGCAATTTTTACAAAAGAATTGATAGCACATTATGAGGATACAAAAAGAAACATTTTTTTTAGCCAATTGATAAGTCTCAAACAAAAGGGTTCAATAATGGGGCACATTGAGGAGTTCCAAAAATTGAACA
>APFE031510003.1:42705-75140 GCA_000404065.3 Pinus taeda | reverse complement strand
ATATTTTCAACAAATTAATGGACTTCTATTTTTCACCTCTTTTTGAATGAGTGTTTCATGGAACCTAAAGATAAAGTAATGGTATTTTTATTTTCCACCTCATTTATGTGAATTTTTTCATAACATGGAAAAATAAATTAACAGGCTTTTATTCTTAACATAGTCTAACCATTTAATGTTTTCAATTATTTTCCACTAATTTCTTGGAATTGTAAGTAGAGCTCTATAATCTATACAATTCATGTGTCTTCACATTGACAACATTGAATCTATTTATGCATTCAAAAATATATATTAAATAACTAAAATTACAATCTCACGATAAAATTTATTATGGGATTCTAGCCAAACAATAAATACTTTTCACCTACTTTTGAACAAATTTGTTCATGGTAGGGGAAAACAAATTAATGGACTTATTTTTCAGATCTCTTTCAATTACTTGTTTCATGACACCTGAAGATGAAGTCATGGAAATTCATTTTGCACAACTTTTGAACTTGACTTGAAATGTTCAGATATGAAGAGATCCCAATGCTAAGCAAAACTGTATATTAAACATGTTAACAAATAACAAGTAGGTTGTTAAGGAGAAGACCTAGTGGTTATAGTGGTAGTGGTTGGAATTGATATTGTGCCACCAAAGTAGGAATTAGACTTAGTTGCTAATTCTTCTAGTTATTTATAAAAAAAAAAACAGAATAAAAACTTAACTCTTAAATTCTTTATATCAAAGAAAAAATAAATCTAAACATGGAAAGCATTAATTGTGTCTAATATTGAAGCTCATAATTTTAACCTTTATTTTCTTGAACGATGAAGTCTAATGAATTTTGCCTTAATAATCATGTAATGCTAAGGTATTTATATTGGTTATTTGTTTACATGTAGTGCGATGATGAATCAAGGCAATGTGTGTCACAAATTTTCAGAGAATAGTCCTTCATTGTGTGGCCATGATCATTGCCCATTGTTACCTAGTTCTCAAATTATACTTTAGAACATATCCTTTCACAAGTGAATATTAGTTTGAGTTCATTTTTTTCTTGCTTTCTATGAATCATGGTTATTTCTTACTAATTACTATTGGTTATTTTCATTACTTTCGTGTTCTCTATACATCATAGTTATTTCTTACTAGTTATTAGTTATTTTCAATATTTGTTTTTGGCTCTCTATGCATCATGGGTATGCCAAAGACTGTATTAGAGCAAGGTTGTAGTTCCTGAGTCATATGGGTCATCAAACAAGTGAAATTTCATGCAAAGGGTAAGTCAAGGGCACCTTTTTGGTTGGAATAGTTTCTTGAAAACAAGAATTTTAAGAAATATTGGAAAATTAGGATTATCCATACAATGATGTGGATTCTATGTGTGTGATGATATGGTGAGGGTAATGTTGATATGCCAAGATGGCAGATCAATGATGGGGCCATGGTGGAAAACATTAAGGTGGGGTAGCTGGGGCTGGTTTATGGTATAACATGGTGGATTCCATTGGATATCATGTGGCTACAACACGTTAATAAGTTGTAATAGCCCATAAGTTGTATCATAAATTTTTTAATGTGGTTTTGTAACTTTGCAAAAAATCTCAACACCAATTGGTAAGAGTTGCATTGCTAAAAGTGGTATGGCCCCAACAAGCAATATTGAAGGTTTGGGAGAAATTAACCTACCTCCCATTAAAGGTTCTAATATGTGATTTGTATCCGAGCATTTTATCTCCACCCGTATGTGATATACACACCTTACATACTTTGTTTTTAATCATACATTTAAGGAGTAGGTGGTGGTCCTATTAACAAAATATCATGTTTAAGGGGGAAATGAATATTACTAAATTCACCATGACTTTCTTGTAATATCATGAGTTGATAACTCCCATTCATTAATGATAATTATCACTTGGATTTGATTCTATATGGTTACAAGGTTCCACTATCTATAAATTAGCATTAACACAGTAGTTGTCCTATAAGATTTAAACTAGTCTATCCATCTTAAACCTAGATATTCCAAGTCTCGAGAGGGATCAATTTTATTTGCACTCTAAAAGAGATTTGCATCTCAAGAGATTTGATACCTCTCTAGGCTTGGTAGATCAGAGTTAACATGGATTTAGGATGATTTGAAATTTAATTATAAACAGAATTATAAATATAATTATTAATTTTATGGTTTTTATTTTACTTTAATTCTGACATCTCCATATATCCAACATTACAAAAAAAAATATACATGTATACAAGATTAATTGATATTAAAGCATAAGGTTGTATTAGATACTCATTACATTAATTTTAATTATGTGCATGAGATATTCATTACATTAACTAAGGTATGATGAGAGCTGAGACTTGTAACTTGGTGAAAAATAAATGTGCCTTATGTCATGACCCGCTTTCATTAACTTGCCTAGTGACTATACACCAACCTAGATGGCGTTACATCAACATTGGTTCACTGAGGATGGCATCAAACTCTCTAGAATCATTCTCAACCCTACACTTGTCACTACAGATCTTGAACTCAACAGCCTAATCGAAAATCCTTTTTACAACCCCAGGATTGGCGGTCTAGATGCAAAGGAGGTCATTGAGGAATTAGATCTGCAAGTCCAATGACCACAAATTCCCGGGAATATGCATCTCGGGAAAACATCCTTCTTTCACTAGTAAAATCCTGACTGTGTTTCCTTGGGTTATTGATAAGTTCTCATATTAGGGCACATTTCTTCGGCTAACCGAACTTTTTTCTTGTATCCCTAATTTCATTATACCTAGGTTTTCAACCTTCTCACTTGGAGATTGTTTTCTTGTATTGACAAGTGAGGTCCATGTTTGTTGTGAACATTACTTGCGATAACAAAATATCAGGTTACCAATTGATTATTTTCTTCATTTCCAGGTTGGAAACTGAGCCATTATTGGTTGGAACCTTTGTTCCAGAAAGCGTTGCTTCAACCATATTTTGAGTCTTATGAATTCAGGTAGTTTGTTAGGATTAAGGGTTTTCTGGTTGGGTACCTTCTGAGGTTGGCTTTATGCTCTAAATTATGGCTACGTCCTAATTTCTCTTAGAGTTATTTTTATGTAATATTGAATACATGGTGCAGCCATGCTTTACCAACCTGTAATTTTCATTGTAAATGTGTTCATTGTTTAAATAACTCATAGTTTATCTTGAGGGTTAAATAATTCGTATTGGGTGTTAGAATGCAATATTTTGTTGTAGAATAAACATGGTCGTCAATCAAAGCTATTCTTGCTCCAAATTATTCTCAGTATGCATTTCTTGTTTAATTACTTATACTCGCTCTCTTGTAAATTTTGGGTAAGAATATTTTTTTTGGTCTTTTATCATTGTGATACCAACTTTGAACCACTTACATTAGTTGTTAAAATGATTCTATTTAGTTTATTTACTTCTATAGTCTAAGTTCATAATGATAAATATTAAGGTTTTACCTTTTTTTGTAACTACAATGATACCGAGTAGCTTGAGGGATTGTTCTTGGGCTTCTAGAAGATGTTTAGGCCCAAGAAATAACCTTCTAACTCCCAGATCTTCTATTTTTTTAGATGGGTTTTTACATGGAAGCTATGAGAAAAATTCTCCATGAGATTACCCTTTTCTCAAAACTTGCTAGACATGATTAAGTTTGTTCCCATTTCAGCCATTTCTAGCATGAGACCTTGTGTAGTTTCTAATAGTAAACCCTTGGCCAAATTCCTTCTAGAATTTATTTTCCGCTTATACCTACAACAACAACTATCTAAACCCACCCATAATGTGGGTATAGAGTTCATTAATGATTATAAGCAAAAAAAGGGTTAAGTATACTCATTCTTTTAGGGTGTTCACCATTTCATGAATGGAGCTCAAGAGAGCATTTACAACACACTTAATTCAATCTACTAATAATATTTAAAATAGCATGTACAATACACAGTTATTTTTACTCTTTCTATCTACTAGAAGCATTTAAAATAGCATGTACAATACACATAATTTTCTATTTTTATCTACTAGCAACATTCAAAACAACATTGCATACCAGTACATATTCTCTAAGTTACAGAAATCTACTTTCACAAGAGGTCACATCCACATGAAGAAGAGGTTTCCTACCTGCCAATGAAATCAGTCCAGAGACTGCATCTCCCCTTGAGACAACCTTACATGTAGGGTAATTTTTAGGAAAACACTAAACAAAACTTCCCCCTACAACTATCTTTTCCCAACCAAACTTAGTCAAGGACAATTTTCATTCAAGAATATTCCTTAGGCCAACTAGTAGGAAAACGAGAAATAGGTCTCATAAAACAGTCTTTTCAACTTCTGTGGTTCTTCCACTTCAGACCACCTCACGTTCATTAACCCTCTCGGTTTTTCCTTCTTTCATTTTAACCTTATCCTTGAAAGGCAGGTAACCTCCTAAACCTCACAGGTGGTTTCATTTAACCTTCCTCTTCATGTGGTTCCTTCTTGCGTAAACATTCAATTTCCATCATATAAACAAATATTGCCTACTTAACATTATACCTTTACATGGTCTGCAAGGTAATATAATGTAACCACAATAAAAAGAAAATATTTACAAGTTACCAAGGGATGTGTCATCTTCCCCTTCTTGAGAAAAACATTGTCCCAATTTTGTCACGGCCTTAGAACAGGCTTGGGTATGCTTTCTCCATAAATTTCTCATCTTCCCACGTAGCCTCTTCTGAATTAAAGTGCTTCCACTTCACTTTAACCTGGGTGATAGTTTTCTTCCATAGTATTACTTCTCTTCGATTGAGTATATGCAAAGCTTCGATCAGGAATTCTCCATCTAGTTTTACTTGTACATTCACCGTTAACAATAATTATTAGTCTTATTTATTAACATAATCTATAATATTTATACATATACACATTTGAAATTCTTACCTGTATGTTTTTCAAATCATTGACATGTCTAGGATCATATATGTATTCTTTTAGTAACAAGGCATGAAATGCATTATGAACACATATGTGGCTAGGCAAGGCTAATTGTTATGCCACATGCCCAACCTGAACTAAAATCTGAAATGGGCCACAAAACTAGGGGGGAAATTTGGCACAACCTCCCCAATATAGAGTCCTCTTCTTAGGATTGACTCTCACATATATTTGTTTCCCTACTTGAAATTCTTGAGAACTTCACTTTGTATTTACATACATGTTTTGTCTATCTCAAGTAGATTTTAAGTTTCTCCTCACTTTCCTTACTGCCTCTTCCATTTCCTTTAGTAAGTCAAGTCCCAACATCAACTTATCTTCCAGACCACTCCAATTAACATGTGTTCTGCACATGTTCCCATATAATACCTCAAACAGACTCATATTTAGATAGGTATGATAGTTATTATTGTAAGCAAATTCTACCAAGTGAATATAGTCCTCCCACTTAGTTGGTTGTTGCTTTACATGCATTCTTAAAATATCCTCGATCATATGATGTACCTTTTCGGTCTTCCTGTCTATTTGAGGGTGGTATGTAGTACGAAACTGTACCTGAGTACCTAACCCATTGAATAAAACTTTCCAAAAGGAAAATGTAAATTTCAAATCTCTATCTGAAATTACTACTTTTCATAGCCCATGCAACTTGAAAACATCTTTCATAAATATGTTAGCAATTTGAACTATTTTGTAGGTATATTATACTAGAATGAAATGAGAAAACTTACTCAATTTATCAACCACTACCATTATAGAGTCATTTTTACTTTTTGTTTTAGGTAGACCCATATTAAAATCCAAAGTAATAGTCTCCCATTTACACTTGGGAATAGGTAACAGGTGGAGCAATCCAGCCGGATGTTGGTGTTCTGCCTTCACCTGTTGACATTCCAAACATTTAGAAAAGTATACATTTACCTCTTTCTTCATATATGGCCAAAAATATTCCTTCCTTAAGGCATAAATGATCCAGATTTAAACAGGAACGCAATAAAATACAGAGATAACCATATACACAAAGATGCAGCGGAAATAATACTTCATTTCATTAATGGAAAATACTGAAATATGCTTACAACCGGAAATAGAAATAAACCAGCTAGGGCGATGGTAGCTTATCTCTAAGAAGAGATGTGTGGCTACATGCCTCTGAACTGTGTACAATGAGGCCGAAGGCTATTTATGTTGAAGAAACATGGAAAACCCTCACATTCCAAAACTACCCTGAAAGATGGAAAACGCCAAATTGTTGGGCCCCGTTTTGGTAAGGGTAACATCAACTTCCGGTCGCGAATTGGTTGTCTTATCTCCGTTTGACGCGCATGATAGCCCGTTGGAAAGATCTCTCCGAGGACTACGATGGAAAAGACGATTTTTAGTCACGAAAATCGCTGGCGGTAGATTTCCCAAAAAACGTCGTTTAGGGCCTCAAAATGGCTCCGGAAGTTTAGGACCCGAAAAACTGCTAAAAATAGTAAATTGTGCTATAATTAAGGAAACTGAAAAAAAACTGCACGAAGCACTAGAGGGGATCCAAGTCGAATTAGCGGGTGGCCACCAATATCCACTTGGATCATAATTGCCCTAGATTTTTCAACATGGTATCAGAGCTTAAGTGACACATCAAGGAAAGAGCATCTCAAGAAAACTCATGAGGTGACTAATCAAGGAAGGACATCTACAAAGTTGAACCATCCAGCCAAGAATTCTCTATCACATCAAGGAAAATAAGGTCTATCATCTATCATTCATGAGGGGATACTACAAAGTTAAAAGAAGAGCCTTATACAAAGGCACCTACAAAGAAGAGCAGATCAAAGAGGGACCTACATCATCAAGCCACAAATCATCAAGCAAGTCTCATCATAAATCAAGCCCACTTTGAGAATACATCTTGAGGAACATCAAAATTCAAGGAAAGCGAGCCATCAAGACTTCAAGGAGAAAATAAGTCAACTAAATTTCAAAATCTATCATGTAAGTATATGTCCCCTTCTGAATATACATCAATGTATTTTTGCAAGGAAAGCAACAAATTGGTAGGTACAAATAACTTTCTTTCATGGAAGAAGAGGATTGATTTACTTCTCAAAGAGAATGAACTTCTAGAACATGTAAAAGGGAATATCATTATCCCTGCTAAGGAACAAAACCCAAGGCTTAGCCAAGTACAATAAGGATGAGGCAAGAGCTCAAAGGATTCTAATAGAATCTATCAAGGACTCTCTCATTCCTTATGACTCCAAATTTGAAACATCAAAAGAAATTTATGATAAGCTAGTAGATCTATTCTCGGTATCCACAGCCGAAGAAGTGATATCTCTAAGAAATGAATTATACAAGATGAAGATATCCAAGGAAGGAATATCTCCCTACTTCATGAAGATCTCTAACATGAGGGATCAACTTCAAGAGTAGGGGGAAGTCATGTCTGATAGAGAAATGACAATTGTAGCACTCAATGCTCTACCTAAGGATTGGGGCAACTTCACATCAAGCATATATGCCAAGAAGGAAGCAACCACACTCAATGAAATCTAGTCTCTGTGCAAGTTAGAGGAAACCAGACTTAAAGCAAAGGAAGATATGGGATCAAAGGAGCAAGCATTTTCTACCATGGCTAAGAAAAAGGGAAAATTTGGCAAATTTGGTCCACGAAGAAGAAATAACAAAGATATGTCCAAAATCAAATGCTATGGATGCCAAGAATATTGACACTACAAAATGAATCATCCTAAGATTAAGAAGGACAATAACAACAAAAGAAAAAGGGAGGAATCTCACATGCCTCAAGAGATGAAAGAAGAAGAAAAGAAGAAAAGGAAGGAATATCCTCCATATCTCTACTATGACTAAGTCAAAATCTTTGCTTAAAGTCTTCTTTCAAGGTTTTGAGTAGGATAGGAGCATGTAGGAATAAAATAAAAAATGCATATCTAGAAACATCTTCTAGAATCTAGAAGCATGAAATACATAGAGTTATACATACTCATGTAGAAGTAGAATTTATAATGAGAACAATTTGCATGGTTAGAAATATCTTCTAGAATATAGGAGCACGGTAGACATAGCTCAAGATATTCATGTAGAAGGAGCATACCTAGTATAAGACTTCATCCATGATGAAAGAAAATTGATCATGATTAAGAATCTTAAAAGACCTCCATCATCAAAAGAAAAGAAACATTTTCAAGGCAAGGGTCTTTAAGATCCTATGATGGAATCTTCAAAAGAAGGTTCATGAACCAAAGTAGATGTCTCATCAGGAATCCCATTCACGGGATTAAGGAAAAGGATTATATGTAGGCAAGATAAGATGAAGCAAGAAGGGACACACCAAGGGAAACGAAATGAAGCTAAGATGATCAAAGGAGAATCAAGATGAGGTATGTATGCATCAAAGTTTAGTCGCGTTATCCTATGTATATTATTGAGTCATGGGAATAGTTCTATAATATGATCAAGTATGCAAGAATATCTTTCACCAAGGACATGCTCGAAGGAATGTACTACAATGAAATGAAGGTCAACAAAAGGATATGATCACATAAGGAGTATAAGGTTGCTGACTAAGAAGCAAGAAGAAATTTTGACTAGTCCAGGAAGCAAGCAATGAATAAGTGCTCTTGACCTCTAAATTAGACATAAAGTAAGGCCCATGCCTCTAAATTAAACATAAATTAAGGCCTATGACCATCCTTCAACAAATTAAACCTCTCTTTTTTCATTAGATAACATTTTTTTAACTTTAATATATTCATTAGGAAGGTTTATAAATGATTGCATACTTGTGCCTAATATTATTTATTTTTGTGGAATATTATGACAATATTGGGTAGATTATGAAGATTTAGAGGACGATATAATTTAGGGACTTGCTCCCTACTACAGGAGGATCAATATTAAATAATAAATCAACAAGATATTATGGAATTATGACACAGATTGTGGAACTCCAATGATTGAGAAAATCTAGGAATGTGTTCCTCGCCATTTAATGCAGATTCCTATTATTAGGAACTAGATCCACTAATCAAGGGATTTTGGTGGGGAAAGCTTCCTCTTTTCATGGGGAATGATTTTGAACCATTTTGTATAAGTACCAAGTCGAATTTTCCTCTAGGATAGATTTTTATTAGTCTTCTTGTGGAGAGAACTCATATTTTTGTAGCTCCATTGTATTTTCTTGTAGGGATGTAATTGTATTGATGAAAATAATGAAGATTGGTGTCATTTTCAGCTTCTAAATCTTATTCTCCTCCATAGGTCTTTGAGTTTCCTTGGGCTTGGCAACCCCAGGAGCCTCAGATCCCTTTTGTATCATTTTATTTTCTTCTTTCACTTCTTGTTCACATGCATCTCTTGTTCTTATTTCTTTCCATTTCTGCATTTAGTATTAATGATTTATTGTTATAGGATTTGGTTAAATGGTTAATGTAAGTTCTTTTGCAGTATCACAAGAATAATTTCATCCTTGGAAAATATTTGGAAGATCATAGTAATCATCGAGCTAATTGGATTAGATTTCTTATCCCCAAATATGGATTTCTCGAACTCCTTTGTGGCAAAGAACAATAAATTTCTGCTATTTTTTAGAGCATGCTAATTAGCTTCAATCGAGTTGGTTCCACTTGAATTAGATAAAAAAAAAATTATAGTTCATAACAAAAATTACCCCATTTCATTTTCACTTGATTAAGTTAGGAATTTTATAGATTTACTAGCTCAATAGTTCTCGAATTTCTAGATTTTTTACTAGTAATTTTCTGCTATTTTTTAGCATGGGTTAACGGAGGTATTTTTGAGTGATTCTACTTGGAATGAAGACCTAAGACATCCTAGTCAATAGAAAAAAATTTCCTATCTCATTTGGATTTGATTTTTTTGTTCATTCGATGAATTATAATTTCGTGTAGTAAATCTGTAACATCCTATAGACATCTTGTGGGAAATCTTTTAGCAGCCCGTTTTTAACCCAAATTGAGAAAAATCATCACTGAAGATAGGATTGGGCCCATAATTGACCTCCATGCCATTAAGAACATTTTAATCCTCTTCCTCGATACCTTTATACCCTGCCAAAGAGCAAGGAAAGATTAGCATTTGCATTTATAAAGTAAAAATATTAAAAAAAGCATTCTTTTATATTCACACATGCACATAGCAATTAATACTCCATAGATTAGACTCCATGCCCAATTAGTTTAAATCATCACATGTGATAAATAGGGTTAAGTTAGGTTTCTTTTACATTTAGTTCATGATCTTTGTGCAATTAGAATATGTTGCTTTCCTTGTACTTTATTTCTTGCAATAGGTTAAGGTTTCCATTTCGAAGCATTTTATTTCCTACAATTAGTTTACGATTTGATTTCAGTACATGCACTCCATTAAATCATGACAACAAAGGAAGGATACATTGTATGTTTCACATATAGTGTCGATACCTTATTAGTTTTTATGAAACTCGGGTTGATAATTAAAGTCAGTAGCCTTGGGAGTTGCAACATTATTGTCGCAATACCAAGGCTCATCACTTTTTGGCATTGTTGCCAGGGAGGTGTCAAGGAATGCATTGTTTTCTTCCCTAGTTGATTCATTTATTTTTATTTTGTGAAAAAGAAAAAATATTTACAATAGAAATATTTAATTTCGAAAGTAGAAAATTGCATTGCATTATAGTTTTCATTCAATCATAAAACAAAAAAATCTCCAACACCAACCCACCCCCCCACCCATTTGATCATGTGGTGTGCAGTAAGAGCCACATCACCATTCAATTTTACAGGTAGAAGAAGAATATGGCAAAGAATCTAGAAGAAATGGATGGAGATGATGAGAATGAGGAAGATCCTCTCAGATTTCCCATTCAAGATATTGATGGTAGTGTGCACATAAAGAACATCCCTCCATATTTTCTTCCAAAATTTCATGGTATAAGGTCAGAGGATCCGAAAACCTTTCTCTTTGAATTTTAAACTGTTTGTAGAACTTATGGTTACTTAATAAAACTCAAAAATTGATATTGTTTCCTGCAACATTGAAGGATAGAGATCTTAAATAGTTCATGAGTTTAGGGACTAATTCAATAAGATTATGGAATGATATGCAAAATATATTTCTAGAAAAATATAAAGATCATGATATTAAAGAATAAATCTTTAGAATGAATCAAAGAGAAGGTGAGAGTCTAGAGGATCTAATAGAGAGGTTCATGTGTAATTCTAAAAGGGAAAAACTACATCATTTAGGACCTGACACACTAAAAACCTTCTTACTTAGAACAATTAGTGATGAGTGGATTGATATTCTTGATCTCATGAGTAAAGGTGATGTATATCAGTTATCATTTGAAGAAATTTGTGAAACATGCAAACACATATCAAGAGGAAGGGCAGGAGTAAGTCAATCAGCATCAATATCGGTAAGTTAAGCTAAACTTGGAAATTTGTTTGATAACTTTAAAATAGAAATTCTTAGTCATCTAAGTGAACAAGTAGAAATGTTAAGAATACAAAATGAGCAAAAAGAATATTTTGATATTTGTGTCATCCATGCAGAATAACATGATGTTAAATATTTCCCCTCATGACCAAGGTTGAAGGAAGTTTACGAAGAGGACAATGGAGCAAGTCAATTTCCAATGCAAGTATGTTATGTAGCTCAAAGAGGACCATGGCAGCCTATTCAACCTAGTATGATGCAAGAATCTAATTCGTAATTTCAAGCTTATGCACATCCATCTCAAAGTAATTGGAACACACCCTTTCCTTGGAAACATTGGCCATCTCAACTCGAAAACTAATCTTGGCAACAAGGTTGCAAGGAACTTATGGGAGCCATCCACAATATCCTTAATATTTTCCTCAATATCTACCATACCCAACTCCATGTTATCCCTACCATTCATCTCCACCACAACCACAACCCCAACCACATCCATCTCAAATATCCACTCCTACTCAACTACATGTACCACCATTTTCAAACCCACACATTGAAGTAACTCAACCCACTTACAATGTTGAGGTACTACACTTCCAAACATCTCCTCTTGAGATCAATGGCATTCACCATAGCTCAAGAAGAGTATTGTAAAAAAGACATTATCTTGATATCGCTGAAGGACCACATCCAGAAGAAGAAGATTCAAATGATAAGACCACAAAATCACTGGCTACACTTGATGAAGAGAAGACATCAAAATCAGATATTGAGAGAGCTCCCTCATGGTTACCATCAAACCCTCCATGTATTCAAGAGAACAATCAGCAAAAAGAGGAAGATTTGAAGGTCATGGTTAAAAGAAGACATGAAAAATGATCTAGATAAGCAAGAAAACCAAGGACATCAAAGTTATATTGAGGTTTGGTTCTAGAAAATCAACAAGATGGAGTATCAATCTCTTCTTCAACTATGCTTGATCCTTTCAAAGTCAAATAATTTAGTATCTAAAATCTAGGTACATGTCAAATCATATATTGCAAGCTTGCATATTAGTTTTTCTGTCATCTTGATGTGCACATGGATGCATTGGAAGTATTATTATACTTGAAAGTGATTTTGTTTTTCAAGTAGAGTAGGGTAGAAATTTTAAAAAAAAAAATGAAAAATAAGAGAAAAAAGTAAAATCTCAATTGAAAACCTCCTTTGAGGCACTTGAGATTGGCTCATTGATTGAAAATCTCCATGAGGTGGTCAATGCATTGGGAAAAAAGAAAAAAGAGAAAAAAAAAAGATCCTAGGTGAAAACCTCCTTTGAGGTGCCTAGGCAGACCTACTACTTGATAACCTCATTGAGGAAGCTAGTAGGACTAGAAGAAATAAAAAAATATGCTCCATGTGTCTCTCTGATGAATGCATGTACTCTCCAACATCTGCAAGAAACAAAAACAAGTTGGTACCAAAAGAAAGAAATTGTTCAAGCCTAGTCAAAAGAAGTCAAATTTTGACTTTCTTCTCCTTTGCTCAAATGCTCCAACAAGGCCAAGGCCATGTAAATCTGTCACCCTAATATATTTCCACCATCCACCCATCATTCTCAAGATTTTCCCATTCAATTTGTTTGCTCTTCAAAAAACTACAGGAATGCTTTGTTTTACTACAGGAAACAAAAATACATAAAGCAGAAATTTATTTTTTGCCATAACTTGAAAAGCATGCATCCATTTGCCAAGATGTTTCATGGGGAGATGCATATGGATGATGGTAACATGCTCAAGAAATTTCAGCAAATTCTGTACACAATTTCCAAGAAATCGACCTCCATCACCTACAAACATTTTTTAATTTTCTTGATATCTGTGCATCCATTTAAAAAGTTGTTTCATAGGGAGATGCATATGGATGATCGTAAAATGCCCAATAAATTTCAGCACATTCCAAGAAATCGACCTCCATCACCTTCAACCATTTTTAGTTTTTCTTAACATTCATGCATCCATTGGCCAATATTTTTTTATGGGGAGGGCCATAATGATGATAGAAACATGCTCACAAAATTTCAGGTCAATCCATTCTATCATTTGAGAGATATGGAAAAAGAAAGTTTGCTACAAGAGGTTATCCTGAATTACTACATGATTCTATAGGAAGGCAGAGAAGAAGCTACAAGAGGCAATATGATGGAGACATGGGTCAAAAGGTCAGGTATTCTTTAGGGACGGTTGATATAAGTCCCCCAACACCTGCACATCAACAAGAAGACAACCCATCAGCAAAATGAGATCAACAAAAAAGAAAAAGGCATTCAAGAAGATGTACTTGAGTCATTAGTAGCACAACAACATCAAATCAGTAGTAGCATGCATGTCTCTCCAAAAACCATAAGGTAGGTACAGGTATGAAATATTCTTTACCTCTTCTCTTGAGGATATTATAGTTAGAAATTTGTTGTCAATGCATGAGGGATGAGGTTTTATAAGCTAAGGATGGGTCTGCAGTCTCAATGACCTTCAACTAATTAATTGCAACTCACTCCTTCACTCATGCAATATTGAAAAGTCAAATTCTAAAGGGTGATGATATCAAGGAATGAGGATAGTAATTAAAAGAAGAATTTTTTGCAAAGGCCAAGTCACTGCAACAGTCTAAGCCCTCCATCCGCTTCATATTCACTATCTATCCATCATTCATCCATCCCATTTCACAATTTCAAGAACAACCCCTACACTCTGTCTCACCTTAAAAGTTTCTTGAATAAAAAAAACAGAGCATCCTCTCCATTTTTACAAACCTACACTACTCCCTCTGAGACCTAGCATCATCCTCCAAGCCCTCTACATCATTTCTCATCACTACCATATAGTTAAAAGATTCTGAAAGAGAAGGAATGACTACTACGAGAAGACAAAATGTTGCTACAAGAAGGAAGAAAGGAACAAATGGTGCTAAAACCAAACAAGATAGTGCCTAAGACAGACCTAACAAAAGAAAAACTCAAAGGCCATTAGGCAATCATCTAGGCCACAAGAGAGAAGAAGATGGAAACAAAAGAAAATGAGGCATTCACTATCAAAACAGAACTCAAAATGCATTTGTAAAACGAGGCTTTCCAGGAGGTCTCTAATCTCTTTCTAGCTATTGTCCAAGGCCTAAAATATGTTATAGAAATGGGAGAAAGGCATGGAAGTCAACTTAAGGGTCTGCCCCAACCTCATACTATCATTTATGCTTAAAACATGTTTCTTGTAGTTTTAACAGGGTTTCCTGTAGTTTTGACAGGAATTACTACAGGATGTCCTAGTTCTCATCCAAAGGCATTTTGAAGGTTTTAGAGGTGTCCAAATGGTGGAACAAGGTAGTAGAAGGTTGATAAGGATGTTGAATACCTTTCCAAACTGAAAAAATATTCAAGAACCAATCTTGAATTAGGGGAAGAAAGCAAGCTAATGGTCTGAAGAAACAATGATTTTTCTATGCACAAATAGATTATTGGGCTTGTCCTTGTAGAACTTACAACCAATATTCTTAAGAGAAAGGACTGAGGAGTGCAAAAGAGAGAGGCCACCAAGGCCATGAATGAGGCACAATGAGGTCACTAACTCGCTTAGAGGATGAGCAACACTTTTAGTAGAGGGGGTATGATGAGCCTCTAAATTAAACATAAAGTAAGGCCCATGCCTCTAAATTAAACATAAATTAAGGCCTAAGACCATCCTTCAGCACATTAAACCTCTCTTTTTGCATTATTAGGAAGGTTTATGAATAATTTCATATTTGTGCCTAATATTTTTTATTTTTGTGGAATATTATCAGAATATTGGGCAGATTATGAAGATTTGGAGGAGAAGATAATTTAGGGACTTGCTCCCTACTACAGGAGGATCAATATTAAATAATAAATCAACAATTTATTATGGAATTATGACACATATTTTGGAACTCCAATGATTGAGAAAATTTAGGAATGTGTTCCCTCTAATTTAATGCAAATTTCTAGTATTGGGAGCCAGATCCGCTAATCAAGGAATTTTGATGGGGAAAGCTTCCTTTTTTCATGGGGAATGATTCCTAATAATTTTATATAAGCACCAAGTCAAATTTGCTTCTAGGGATAGATTTTTATTAGTCTTCTTGTGGAGAGAACTCATATTTTTGTAGCTCCATTGTATTTTCTTGTGGGGATGTAATTGTATTGATGAAAATATGAAGATTGGTGTCATGCTCAGCTTCTAAATATTTTTATCCTCCATAGGTCTCTAAGTTTCCTTGGGCTTGGATATCCCAGGAGCCTCAGAGATCTTTTGTATCATTTTCTTTTCTTCTTTTCACTTCTTATTTACATGCATCTCTTGTTCTTATTTCTTTCCATTTCTGCATTTAGTATTAATGATTTCTTATTGTAAGATTGGGTTAAATGGTATGGTAAGTTATTTTGTAGGATCACAAGCATCATTTCATCATTGGAAAATATTTGGATGGTCATAGTAATCATTGAGATATTTGGATTATTTTTCTTATTCCCAAATCTAGATTTCCAGAACTCCTTTGTGGCAAAGAACAATAAATTTCTACTATTTTTTCGAGCATGCTAATAAGATTCAATCAAGTTGGTTCCACTTGCATTATATCACAAAAACATTCTAGTTAATAACAAAAAATACCCCATTGCATTTTAACTTGATCAGGTTAGGCATTTTATAGATTTACTAGCTCACTAGTTCTTGAATTTTTAGATTTTGGGCTAGTAATTTGTTTCTATTTTTTAGCATGGGTTAATAGAGGACTTTGTGAGTGATTCCACTTGGAATGGAGACTTAAGGCATATGAGTAAATAAATTCTTTTTTCCCATACAATTTGGATTTAATTTTCTTGGTCATTTCATGAATTATAACTTTGTGTAGTAAATTTGTAACATCTTGTAGACATCCTGCAAGAAATCTTGCAACAGCCTGTTTTGAGCCCAAATTGAGAAAAATCATCACTGAAGATGGGATTAGGACCTTAATTTAACTCCATGCCATCAATATCATTTTAACCCTCTTCCTCCATACCTTTATGCCCCGCCAAAGAACAAGGAAAGATTAGCATTTGCATTTATAAAACAAAAAGATTAAGAAAAGAGTTCTTTTATATTCACACATGCAAATAGCATTTAATACTCCATAGATCAGATTCCATGCTCAGTTAGTTTAAATCATCACATGTGATAAATATGGTTAAGCTAGGTATATTTTACATTTATCTCATTATCTTTATGTAATTAGAATAGGTTTCTTTCCTTGTACTTTATTTCTTGTAATAGGTTAAGGTTTCCATTTTGAGCATTTCATTTTTTGCAATTAGTTTAGGATTTGATTTTAGTACATGCACTCCATTACATCATGACAGCAAAGGAAGGATACATTTTATGTTGCACATATAGTGCCGATACCTCTTAAGTTTGTATGAACCCCGGGTTGATAATTAAAGTTAGTAGCCTTGGGAGTTGCAACATTCTTGTCGCAATACTAAGGCTCACCAGCTCTGGCAAGGAGCATAAGGTGGTTGACCAATCTATCCAAGAAGAAGCAAATTAAGAAAGAGATCAAGCATGTGAAGAACACCATGATCACGAAGAATCACTATCTGGCAAAGAACCATTGAATATATCTCCCAAAGAAGGCAGGACAACTTTCACAAAGGAAGGAAGGACCCTTACACCTATGAAGGCCTTGGAGATACGAAAGATGCAGATAATTTATTTTACTCTACGAATATTTCATGATGAAGAAGTTATCCAACAAAAGAACCATTTAATGTTGAAGCAATACCAGGATGAAGTCATGATGGGCTACTATGTTGAAGCATGTAAACAAGAAAGTACAACATAGAATCCATGAGAAGAGTATTCTGAAGCATGGAAAGATGACAAAGGAGTAGCTAGATGACAAGAAAACCCGGTTTATGAGAAGAAATCCGCTTTCCATGAAGGAAGCAATGAAATGAAAAAACAGGAAGGAAAGTCATCGACGGATGGTGCCTTACCTAGAAGAAGTTCGAACGAAGACTTCATGACATCAAAGAAAGGAAGGAGATCAAGTAGCAGAAGGACCCATGAAGAAGAAGTTGTTGATGAATGAAAGAGTCCCTAGTTAAGAGGGAGATCTGATAGGTCCCTGATCAAGAGGGAGTTTTGGATCACCCCTGATTACAAAAGAGTGACAATTGTGTTTTTCCATTTCACGTGTCATGCATTAGACCAAAGTTAACAACTGTAAGTCTAGATGAAGGCCATGAATGGATATGTAGGGACAATTTAGACACAAAATTCTTGTCTTCACTTGGGAAGAAAGAATGGGAGGAATGGGTAATCATCTAGCATTGGATACTCTTTGAAGATGTGTAGGGCATCCAAGACAATAGTAGGCAAGAGAGCTGATATTATTTGAGGGTTGGGAACCCAAGACAAGAATAGTCCTAGAAGTTCATACTCAGTGAACACCCAGGTGGGTATGTACGTTGAGAGACAATGACTAAGGTGTGTATAAGTCATTGGTCTTTCCAACATTGTGCTCTCATCTATTGAGAGATAGAGCTATCAGTCACGGCCTTACTGTGGAAACAATGTTGGTTATTATGATGCTATAAAAAATGGATTTCGAATCTAGTTTTTCTTATATGAATTCTTCAAGATTGATAATATCCAAGCACCTTGTAATTTGTATGAATACCTCCCTAGTTAAGAGGGAGTGTTGAAGGAAATGTAGCTAGGTTCAGTCTTCATAAATTTACTTTTGATATTTGTATTTATCCAAGAAAATAAATATTATCTTTATGATATATGTCAATGAGTTTCTTTCTCATTGAAGTGGGTCTAACACATGTTAAAGTGCTATAGGTAATTCAAAAGGTCAAAATAATTATGTTAAATACTTTAATGTTATGTTACATTGTGTATAAGAGTCAAAGAAGTCACCTCCAAGCAAATTCAAGTTTCTCCTCTTAGAAAAGGCACCATCAAAAGAAGAAATGGCACCATTAAAAACACCCATCGAAGCAAAGGAAGTCAAGTTGGCCTCAAAACATCAAGTCATCCTAAAGGAGGGACAATCCTCTATATATAGACGTTGTCCATTCCTCTAAATAGAATGAAATCATCTATGAAATTAGTGTAGGAATAATCTGAGATACTGTGAAGGGAAATAAGTCTAAAAGAGTCTCCAAAGTGTAGCGAAGTAAGGAGTAAGAAAAGAAGAGGTAGATCACTATTTCTAGGGCTAGAAACATTAACACATGCAAAGAAAAAGAGGTCAAATATGTGGGTATGAAAACAAGGACAAACAATCCATGAACTAGTGTTGTTTGGGATTGAAACTAGGCCTACAAGGCCTCCCAAGACAAGCAAAGAATCCTATCTCTCTAGCGAAGGAAAACAAACCCTTATTCTCTAGGGTACCTCTCACACATGTGAGAATTAGGGCTGCATTTTTGTCACACTAAGAATACCACTATACGTCAAGAAGAGACTCAAATGATCAAGAGAAGGAAGGAGTATCCTTCGGTGAAGGATATCGCTAAGTATAAAAGATAAGTATCTCTTCTAGAAGGTCTACTAATAGTGGAAGGAAGAACAAAGTGCCAGAAGAAGGAAGAAGTGTTGGGGAATGAAGTGCCAGAAGGAGGTGGAAAAAGTGTTGGGGAAACATAGTGCAGAGAAGAAGGAAGGACTTGACTTGTACTTGGAGGTTCTTCTAGTCAAGCATCTAGGGTTTGGCATTGATCAAGAAAGATGCTGCAATAAGAAAAAACTTACTGAAGGGTTTTCCTCTCAAGAGAAGAGAGGTTTTGGCCCTAGAAGAGAGCCAACATCTTGTGTTCTTTTTTTATGTTTTGATAGTAGTTTAATGAAGTACACACATTTATTAATAAGAGAAGAAGAAGATTAAGCTAACAAAGACAAATTGTAAAAAGACTTCACAAATTGTTATCTAGTCCCGAAGAATCATTCTACACCTAATTGCCCTAGATTTTTCAACACATAGGACTCTTATTTTCCTTGGGATTGGCCATCCCAAGAGCCTCAGAGCCCTTTTGTATCATTTACTTTTCTTCCTTTCACTTCTTATTCACATGCATCTCTTGTTCTTGTCTTTTTCTATTTCTGCATTTAGTATTGATGATTTCTTGTTGTAGGATTGGGTTAAATGGTTGAATTAAGTTATTTTGTAGGATCAAAAGCATGATTTCATCCTTGGAACATATTTGGAAGGTCATAGTAATCATTGAACTACTTGGATTAGTTTTCTTATTCCCAAATCTAAATTTTTGGAAGTCCCTTGTGGCAAATACTAGTAAATGTCTATTATTTTTTAGAACATGCTAACGAGCTTCAATTGAGTTGATTCCACTTGCATTAGATAAAAAAAAAACATTCTAGTTAATAAATTTTTTTACCCCATTTCATTTTCATGTGATTAGGTTAGGCATTTGATAGATTAACCAGCTCACTAGTTCTCAAATTTCTAAATTTTAAACTAGTAATTTTCTTTTTTTTTTTAGCACATGTTAACAGGGGTATTTTGAGTGATTTCACTTGGAATGGAGACTTAAGACATCATAGTCAATAAAAAAAATTTCCCCATCCAATTTTGATTTGATTTTCTTTGTCATTCGACGAATTATATATTCCTGTAGAAAATATGTAACTTCCTGTAGCAGCACCTATAACTTCCTATAACACTCTTCCAACATGTATATACTTGCCCATATTTTCTCAAAAAACTTGGTTCTTGTCCCTTAGGATTTAATCATCACTCCTAGGCTCTAAATAAATTATTAGGGAAGACAAAATACCACTTAGGACTTTCCTTTTACCTGTGAAAAACATCAAAATAATTTGGGTTAATGGACAAATTTATGAAATGGATAATACAATGATGATTTTCTTGATTGCCACATCCAATGAACTCTGTCAATGGATCTGAACTATTTGAAATGTAATGATTGATATTTATTTCATGATATTTCATTTATGCAATTAGAATAGGTTTGATTTCCTTGTAGTTTCTTTCCTACAATAGGTTAAGGTTTCCATTTCGAGCATTTCCATTTCTGCAATTAGTATAGGATTTGATTTCATTGCATTCACTTCATTACATAATGATAGGGAAGGAAGGACACATTGTATGTTGCACATATAGTGTTGATACCTCTTAAGTTTGTACAAACCACGGGTTGATAATTAAATTTGGTAGCATTGGGAGTTGCAACATTCTTGTTGGAATGTTGAGGCTCATCACTTTTTGGCGCCATTACCGAGGATGTGTCAAAGTACGCATTGTTTTCTTCCCTAGTTGATTAATTTCCTTTTACTTTCTACATAAACAAAAAAAACTGCATTAGCATTCTTATTCAAAATAATTTTATCCAACACCAATCTCCCCATTTGATCACGTGGTGCAATAAGAGCCACACCACCATTCATTTTTGCAAGTAAAAGAAGAAGAGGTGACAAAGAAGGTATGATAAATGGATGTAGATGATGAAAATGAGGAAGATCCTTCTGGATTTACAATTCAAGATACTAATATCAATGTTCATATGGAGAACATCTCTCGATATTTTTTTCCCAACTTCCATGGTATGAGGTTGGAGGACACGAAAACCTTTCTGTTTGAATTTGAAATTGTTTGTAGATATTATGGTTACTTATTAAACACTCAAAAATTTAGATTGTTTCCAACAACATTGAAGGATAGAGCTCTTAAATGGTTCATGAGTTTAGGGACTAATTCAATAAGATCATGGAATGATATGTAAAATATATTTCTAGAAAAATATATAGATCATGATCTTGAAGAAGAAATATCTAGAACGAATCAAAAAGAAGATGAGAGCCTTGAGGATTTAATAGAGAGATTCATGTATAATGTTAAGAGGGAAAAATTACACCATGTAGGATCTGACACGCTAAAAACCCTCTTACTTAGAATGATTAGGGAAAAGTGGATTATATTCTTGATCTCATGAGTAGAGGTGGTGTATACCAATTATCATATGAAGAAATTTGTGAAAAATGAAAACACATATCAAGAGGAAGGTCAAGAGTAATTAAATCAACATGAATATTAGTATGTCAAGCTAAACTTGGAAATGTGTTCGATGACTCTAAAAAATAAATTCTTAGCAATGTAAGTGAACAAGTAGAAATGTTAAGAATGGGAGATGAGGAAAAAGAAGATGTTGATATTTGTGTTATCCAAGCAGAACCACATGTTGAATATTTCCCATCATTACCAAGATTGAAGGAATTTTACTAATAGGACAATGGAGCAAGTCAATCAAAAAAGCAGTTATGTTTTGTAGCTCCATGAGGACCATGGCATCCTAGTGAGCCTATTTTGATACAAGAACCTAATCCATAATTTCAAGGTTATGAACATCCGTCTCAAATTAATTGGAACACACCCTTTCCTTGGAAACCTTTGCCATCTCAACCCCAAAACCAATGTTGGCAACAAGGTTGGTAAGGAACTTATGAGAGAGATCCACAATATCCTCAATATCCTCCTTAACCAACTCCATGTTATCCCTACCTTCCACCTCCACCATAGCCAAAACCCCAACCACATCCATCTCAAATATCCACTCCCACTCAACTACCTATACCACCATTTCCAAACCCACACAATGAAGTAGCTCAACCCACTTACCATGTTGAGGTACAACACTTCCAAATATCTCCTCTTGATCTAAATGGTATTCATCTTAGCTCAAAAAGAGTATTGAAAAAATAGATTCTCTTGATGTCCTTGAAGGACAACATTCAAAAAGAGAAGATTCAAATGAAAATACAAAGGATCATGGGTTGAATTTAATGGAGAGAAGACACCCAAATCAGAGATTGAGGGTGTTACATCACGTTCACCATTAGATCCTCTATGTGTTCAAGAGAATAATCAATAAAAATAAGAAGATCTGAATTTCATGGAAGAAGAAGACATCCAAGATGATCCAAATCAACAAGTGAGTCAGGGGCATCACAACTATATTGAGATATGGTTCCAGACAATCATTAAGTTGCAACAACACACTCTTCTTCAACAATTCATGATCTCATCTCAATCAAAGAATTTGGTTTCATACATTTAGGTACAGGTCAAAAAATATATTTTGTCTACACATCAGTTTATCTGTCATTTGATGTGCACATGGATCCATTGGAATTATTCCTATACTTAAATGAGATTTTGTTTTTCAAGTAGAGTAGGATAGAAAAAGAAAAAAATGAGAAAAAATAAAAAAATATCTCAGGTGAAAACCTCATTTGAGGCACCTGAGATTGGCTCATTGATTGAAAACCTCCATGAGGTGGTCGATGGGTTGGAAAAAAAAAGGAGAAAAAATAAAATACCTGAGGTGAAAACCTCTTTTAGGGCACCTAGGTAGACCTAATAGTTGAAAACCTCATTGAGGTAGCTAGTAGGCCTAAGAAAATAAAAAAAAAATGAAAAAATAAAAATAAAAATTATTTTCTCCATGTATCTCTCTCTCATGAATGCAGGTGCTATCCAACATTTGCAAACAACAAGAAAACTTTAGCACGAAAAAGAAAAACTTGGTCAAAATTATAGTCAAAGGAAGTCAAACTTGGACTTTCTCCTCCTTTGCTCCAAAAGGACCAAGGCCATGCCAATCCATCATTGTCATCTATTTCCACCATCCACTCATCATTCTCAATCTTTTCTCACTCATTTTCATCACTGTCCTAAAATGCTATAAGAGGGCTTTGTTTTGCTACAAGAAGCCAAAATATACAGAGCATAAAATTATTTTTGAAATACCTTGGAAACCGTGCATCCATTTTCTGAGTTATTTCAGGGGAAGATGTATATGGATGATGGTAACGTGCCCAAGAAATTTCAATAAATTTTGGTGCACACTTTTTGAGAAATCGACCTCCATCACTTGAAACCAGTTTTAATTTTTCTCGATATCCATGCATCCATTTGCTAAGTTGTTTCATGGGGAGATGCATATGGATGATGGTGAAATGCTCAAGCAATTTCAAAAAATTCTAGTTTACACTTTTCAGGAAATCAACCTCGATCACCTACAACCATTTTAAAATTTTCTCGATATTTGTGCATCCATTGGCGAAGATTATTTATGGGGAGATGCATAAGGATGATGGAAACATGCTTATAAACTTTTAAGTCAATTCAATATACCATTTGGGAGATATGGACAAAAGAAGTCTACTACATGATGTTGCCCTGAATTGCTACAGGAAGATCTTGTAGCACTATAGGATGGTTGAGAAGAAGCTACAAGAGGCAATACAATTGGAGAAATGGGTCAAAAGTTCATGTATTCTTTAGGGAAGGTTGAGAAAGGTCCCCCAAACACCACTTTCATCACTCATGCACTCCATCTAACCAAAATTCATCTTCAAATTCCACTCTGCCTTACATGAAAAAAATTAGTAAAAACTTTGTCATAGAGTTTTCCACCACCTACACCACCTCTTGATGATTGTAACCCTGTCCTTTACCTCTTATGAATTTCCATCAGCCCCACATGTAGTAATGAGGCCTTAAAGAGGAATTAAATGATTGTTATAGGAAGAGGATTCTTCGTGTAGCATCCTACATAGTTACAATAGAACTCAACATTAGTTCCTTTTTCACTCACACAACAGAAGATTTAGCCACCTTGAGCATCATGAAGCCATTTGTGAAGTTGAGAAGGGGCACACCCTCCTTAGGAAGCAGTTAATCCACTCCACCAGCAGCAAATTGATCGCTGGAAAGAAACTTGCACACAACAACCTTATTAGTCAAAGAAGCATCAAGCTATGAAGACTTGTGCAGAAGCAAACAAAGGAAATTATCACCTCTAGAGAAGCATGGTTCTATCAACAAGTCGAAAATAGTATGCATGCCTCCTCCAGCAACCATCACGTAGGTATAGATATGAAATATTCTTCGCCTCTTCTCTTGAGCATATTATAGCTAGAAATTTGTTGTCAATGCATGAGATATGAGGTTCTATAAGATAAGGATGGGTCAAAAGCCTCAACCTTCCTAATCACAATTAAGTAATTGACCTGTCAACAAAAGGAAGAATTAGAGGGAAATAAGGAGAATATTGAAGGAATAACCTCCCCCGAAGCTAGGGGGAAGTAGCCCAAGCCTCATAGAGAAAGCCAGACACCTGGGGAGCCAAGACTGATTAGCTGCAAGAGGAGTCTATGCTGTTATGGGAGAAAATAGAGCTGCTACAGGAGAAATAAGGCTACTATAGGAGAGACAGGCTATGTGCTACATTAAAAAAAGGGTTGCTATAGGAAGGAAAAAGTTGTTGCAAAATAAATCTATTTTGAGGAATTTCACTTTCAAACCCTAGGATTCGAAGGAAAGCACCTAAAGAAAGGGTAAATACATATTTCTCGTTGCCATATGTGAACAAGAAGCCTACAAAATTTCCATTTATTTCAGTAGTACAACCTATGGGAATCTTTTGATAAAAGTTTACAAATAAAAAAATGAAATATGGATGTTTCCTTTGAATTGAGCCTGATAATAAGGGGAATTGTAGCTATTTTTGAGTGAGCATGAAATCAACCTTCAAGAAATATGAGAAATTTGTTCTTTTTTCCTATGTCATAAAACCCTCATTACACAAGATTATCTAAAACTTCTAGTAGAAATAGATAGTTTCCTTGCCAGCTTTGGAAAGTTGTATTGAAGGCTATGGGTGGTGTATCTAAGCATAGAAATCCTACAACCAAGAAGAAGGAGAAGAAGAAGCTAATGAAGAAGTAGAAGAATATGGAGAAGAGGGAAATTAGCCAAAATTAAAACTCAAGGAGGAAGAAGGAAGAAAAGAACAAATTGTTCTAAAAACCAAAATAGTAGTGCCTAAGAGAGACCTAATCAAAATAGAGAACTCCAAATCCCATTAGGAAATCATCTATGCCACAAAAGAGAATAATAAGGCAACACAAGGCAAGAAGGCATTCACCATCAAAATAGAACTCAAACGACAGTGATGAAAAGAGGATTTCCAATAGGTCTCTAATCTCTTTCTAGATTTTGTCCAAGGCCTAGAAGATGTCATAGGAAGGTGAGAGGCAAAATTAAGAATGAGGTGCAATTTTGGTCAACATTTGATAGATTTTGTGATGTGCTACATAATGCTATAGGTATGCTACAGGATGCTCTTTGTTGCTACAGGATCTCATCTTAGGTCATTTTGAGGGTTTCAGAGGTGTCCAAATGGTGGAAAAAGGTAGCAGGAGATTGGAAAAGGATGTGGAAGACCTTGCCAAACTGAAAAATATTCAAGAACCCATCTTGAATAAGGGGAAAAAGATAGGAATGTACAAGAGAGAGGCCACCAAGGCAATGAATGAGGCATAATGAGGTCACTAAGTTACTCAGAGGATGAGCAACAATTTCAGTAGGGGGGTATGATGGGCCTCCAAATTAGACATAAATTAAGGCCCATATGACCATACTTCAACACATTAAACCTATATTTTTTCTTTAGATAATGTATTTTTAACTTTAATATGTTAATGAGAAAGGTTTATGGATAATGGCATATTTGTGCATAATATTATTTATTTTTGTGGAATATTGTGAGAATATTGGGTAGATTTTGAAGATTTAGAGGAGGAGATAACTTAGGGACTTACTCCCTACTACAAGAGGATCAATATTGATTAATAATTCAACAAGATATCATGAAATCATGCACAAATTATGGAGCTCCAATGATTGAGAAAATCTAGGAATGTGTTCCCTATCATTTAATGTAGATTCCTAGTGTTCAGAACTAGATCCACTATTTGAGGGATTTTGGAGGGGAAAACTTCCACCTTTCATGGGGAATGATTCTTAATAATTAAATGGAATTAATTAAATGGACATAATTAAATGGACTTAATTAAATGTAATCTACCATATGTATGATTAGTTGAGAGATTTAGGGGATTGTTGAGGAAATCATGGAAAGGATTTGGTCAGATCCTTCCAGTGATCCGATCCAATGTGTTCTTATAAACAATGAACTTGTGTGTTCAATAGGGGGAGACAACAAAGAGTAATAGATATAATTTGTGTAACCAAAGTATGGGATATAACGTAGTCGAAGAAAAACTTGTGCCTAAGGCTAAAATGCCTTAGAATGTAACTATGTTGTATATAATGGAAAAGTTGTGTTTCAATGTTGATTGATGCGCCTGTGTATTATTAGAGACAATCTGAGTATGCGTGTTGTAGTGTTGATCAACCATCGATCACTATATGGATTGATGGTGATCTAAAAATAAACGAATTAACTGTTATGTGTTATAGGACAAATTGATCTCCTAATCAACTCAGAGGAGAAAGACAAGATGACTGAAAGAATGACCACAATTGCAGGCCCAGAATCCACACTAACGCTCTCTGTACACTGACAACCTGCTTTATAAAGCTTGTTTACAAGCATAAAGGAGCGTTAGTCAACCTGCTAACTCTTGTTGTTAGACCAGGGGGAGCATTAGTGAACTTTAGTGATTCTCAAGTGGTTATGCCAATGAATCTGCCATTAAATATCTAGATATTATTTCCCTAAATTTGTGCAAGAAAAGCAAGGAAAGTCCAAAAATCAAGATATTTGGAGAAATTCTATTCCGAGAATGAAGGAAAATGGGAAAAAGCTTGTAAACAAGGCAGGTTCACGGCTTTTGCCCAAATGAACTATAGGTGGAGCTTGGCATCCCTAATTCGATTGTTATATAAGCAACAAGAGGGCCATTGCAAAGGGGTTAGAGCATTTAGAAGGATAATACATGGTGTTGTTGTGATATTGTCATATTATTGAAGGAGCTAGCTGAAAGAAGGAGAGAGGAAGAAGGGATAAGGAAGTCTAATACAATAGGGTTGTTGTAATCACTCTTCTATTCTGAACATAGGACTGCAGTTGTGTTCCCTACTTGAAGTGTCGGTGATATTTTTCATTTATTTGTTCATTCTGATGTTTTTTGTGTTGAGTAGATAAGTTACACATTTATACATGTTTGTTACGGATTCTTACATTAATTATCAGAAGTATATGCTATGATTGGTTTGCTTCATTCTTTTGTGCAAGAATCATCTTGGAGCCGGTCAGGAGGAGTTCTTCTTACCACACGGAGATCCCTAAGTGAATCTAGAAAGAACTAAAGGTGATCCTTTATCCATATCCTATCAATATATGTTAGATAGATGAACATGTGTGTAACCGGTACCTTTTGCAGATAACCTTGCGGTCTGTCAGAAGTCCCGGGAAGACTTTTGAGGGTAGTTTTCATCCCATGCATTTTACCGCATAACAGAACTGGCGACTCCGCTGGGGACCATACATTTAGTTCCCGGTTATCCAGACTCCTCCCAGATCTCTTCTCTCTTCTATGAACTTCCCGCTTCTTCATATCCTTCTCTGATCCACCATCTAACTTGTTGCATCCCACAAAGTTGCTTTCTCTTCAGAAACTGATCCCCGAAGGCCACTTTTTGAGCTCTTTCCCTCACTAATGAAGGCTACTGGTCTACACAGAGCTTTATAAAGCTCTTCAACTGTGCACAGGGAGTATTAGTGGCCAAACTAAAGCTCTGTTTACACATAGACAGAGCGTTAGTGACCCATTTCCATGTTTTTCAAGAGATTTTGTGGACCAAAAGGGGGGGAAACTTGTCCTAAGGGCTAAATTAAGATCTGCAATAGTATCATGCTAACAAATTTGGTCTTAAAATTTATTTTTTAAGAAAATGCTTTAGTTTTTCCCTCATAAAAGAAATTTCTGTTGAAAGAAAAGTTGATAAACTGTATATCTCCTTCTGTCGAAATAGTTGTAGGCTACTTTGTTTTGGTTCAATAGTTGTTAGGGAATATTGAGAAAAGGAACTTTCTGTTATGCAAAGTGTTGAATGACTTTAGATGCGCTGATGAATACATGAATATGTGAAATAATACATGTGTAGAATAAGACTTGTTTGCATAATAAATTGATTTTTTTTTTTAAACATTGTTCTGCACAGTTCATTGAGTTGAGAGTCTCATCATATTCATACGTCAACACCCCCTCCAAAGACAAATAAGAAAGTACACTAAATTTACACTAAAATCAATCAGATACTCGTTTTTAGAGAAAACCAAAATTAGATAGATTAGGACCTTGGGATAAGAGAGTGAGTCAACTACCCAAGGTTGCAAATCAAACTAGTGTCGTTAAAGAGTGAAAAATCCTTTTGCACTCATATTACCAAGACCACTCCACTCACAACGGAGTGAAATATGAGACAATATCGGATTGTAATCGAAGGTAGCCCACCTTCTTTTACAACTCCTTTGGGCATTCTATGTAATGGGGGTCCCTTCGGGGATTTCGGAACTAAGTCGGAGACTTAGGTATCTTGCCCACACATCATGCTATCTACGACTATGTCCCCCCTGGTAATGTCTGTGATTTGAGGTATCTCTAGTGGCCAATAATTCTAGGTACTTACATAAGGTGATCGGGACGGGCTGTCCTGCTACCTCAGACGGACCTACTTTGTCTTCATTTTTTGGGAGGGTGCTCGTCTTCACGAGAGTACTTGGCCCCTTAATCTGAGGTTCGGGCAAAGATCAAAAGTAACCGTAACCATACATTTGGCCATCCTTCTCTATTACTCATTGAGAGACTTGGTTTCATCTCCAGTAATCAGTGTTTATCAGACAAGGTAATTTCACTTTGTTTGTTGATTGTCATTTTTAGTGTATTTTTTCTTTTTAGATACTTGAGTGCTATCGTTTTTGAGAGTTAAATAATATCACCTTAAAATTTATCTAATAAAATTTACCAGTCATTGTGGCTACATCTGGCCCTCACCGTCAATACAGACGGTTGTTAGGACTTCCTCCACTCACTATGGAGGATCTGTCGAGATCCATTGACTCAGATTCTTCATCTTCAAGGAACCAGTCTCCTAAATCGCACATGGGGTCTATGTGGACAACCGATGATTTTGAATTACCAGAGGATTTCTTTACGGAAGGATTTCTTCCTCATTTAACACTCCTCTTACAAATTTGTCGGACCCTATAGTTACTCCTGCAGTACCAATACTTTCTTCTTCAGTAGGTGTAACTTTCTCATCTATCTAGTCAGCACCACAAGGGTCGTGGAATTATAGAGACACTGTTGGTCCTCTACCACCTCCCCAGTCAACAGTCATTACAAGATAGGTAATGTGAAACCCCACAACCCTATTCGTTGTAGGTACTGCAGCTCACATAACACCCTCTATCAATGGAACCCAGTAGATGCCAGGTTCCACTCCTATGGTGCGCCAAAGCATACTTTCGACTAGTGCCACATATAGTGCTCCATATAACACTCAATGCGGCACTATGGGCGCAATCCCAGTTTACCAAAATCAAGGTCGGCTGCCAATGTACAGTTATAACCCCTAGATTCAAAAATATGGGGTGGTTCCCAATATGCACATGCCGGCAGGAAATCTCAAAGTCCCCTTGCCATTCTCAGGCATGCATGGACAGTTACTGATTGACATGAGTTTTCCCTCTATCAATCAAAGCCATATGGTTAGTTCAATGTTGGTTGGGAATCCACAAGGGATCCTCACCCAATCCATGGGGGCACCCTACTCACAAACTCAAATGAGTCAAGGGGGCACCACTTATACTGGGGGCAACTTCATACCCCAGTATCAAAATCCTCATGGTAATCCACTTTACAACACCGTACTGCAAAGCAACTGCTACACCACGCAGCCCATGTACAACATGGGGAACCAAACGATGGGAAGAGTGTAGAGCTCCTCAAGTCATCCGTCATCACAATGGTCTGAGTCCGGGCCACCCAACAATTTGCCTTTTTTGCAACATTGGATATTCCCAACTTATACAAGTTGACTAATGACCCCATGTACCATAACCTACAATGGCCGCCAATCCCACATAAAATACCGATGGACATTCCTAAGTTCGATGGAGAACAAGGGGAGGATCCAAGCACTCACATCACCACCTACCATCTATGGTGTGTTTCTAAATCTATGGTGGATGACAGTGTCGATTTGCGTCTTTTTCCCTGCACCCTCACTGGCAATGCTGCAAAGTGGTATATTTAGTTACCACGTGCGTCTGTGAATACCTTTGACACTTTAGCGATGGAGTTCCTAAAGCACTTTTAGTTACCTATTTGTTATGAGACAGGGACGGAGCTCCTTACATCGTTTCATCAGGATACCGTCACCCACATCTCCGATCATATCCATGAATGGAGGTGTAGGCAGAGGTTAGTCAAAGCTCCCATCCCTGATTTTCTCTTAACAGACTAGTTCTGTAAGTCGCTACTCCCACAAATCGCTAGAGATGTTGCTCTAGGTGGTGCGGTCATAGAGGACCAATCCATACGTCATGCCCAACATTTAGATTTGATCTATTCATAGTATGGCACTCTCTACGACATTATCCCCTATGCTCCCTGTAACCCCAATCCTCCCACCACTTAGCACCCTAGAGCACATGCCGATGGGATCATCGGTGCAACCTCCATGAGCATAGTAAACTCAGTGGGTCCATTGTCAATTTGGCAGTGGACCCCTCTACCAAAATGACTGCTCTTCCTGCTACTGCGATTAACTCTGTGTAGTCTACACAGAAATCTAGTAGCAAGAACAAGAAGAAACAGAACAAGACCATTTCTTTTGAGGAGCAATCATCTAAGCAGCCCAACCTAAAATAGAAGGCCACTGCACCTACTGATATGGAAAAGGGTAAAGGCATCAACTATTCGTGCAAACTCTGTCTTGAAGATCACGTAACTTGGCGTTGTCTGCGTCTTCAAGAATGCACAGATTAACTTACCAAGAAATATTCTGGTAAGGCACCTGCTATCCTTAGAAATCCTTTTCCTAATCAAAAATAGCAAAATCTCATTGCCAACGAACCAAAACCCACATCAGGGGGCAGTGACGGTTTGCAACACCCTTCAACTGGTGAAGGGAGTTATGCCATTTACACATTTGGAACGGTAGATCTCACCACAAGAGCCAAATCTTCTGAAGTTCCTATCGCTTCGGCAACAGAACCATCTATAGGTCAAAACCCATTGCTGCCCAATGATTTGCCAATCAAAACGCTAGTTGAGGACTTTGTAATTCAACCCCCCAAGGGGGCACTTCGACGCACAATGCACAACACATCTGCACGTGCCACCCAACACTACAACATTGTAGAGGATTTGGCGCAAGTGCCATTGACCATGTCGGTGCTCGAAGTATTACAAAAATGCCCCAGCCAATGGAAATCTTTGCTTTCAGCTATCGAAGGTGTTAGCGCTTGAAATTTCACCTAGGCTGAGATAGACAAATCTCAAGGCTACATCAAACCATTCAGCCTCGTAGCTAGCCCTACGAGGCAGGAGAAGGCTCTCACCGGTCAAACTCGGTGGATTTTTCAATAGGATGAGTTGACCAATTAGAAACACTTATATTAGGCTAGTGAACTGATAAGGAGGGTTGATTTAAAGTTTTTGGGGTTTTTGGTGGCAATTGGAGGGAGTACAATTCAGAGTGCGGGGATTGAGCTCAGTTTTTGCAGGTGGGTCTTTGGGGCAAGGTAGGAGTTTGTGCTGATGCCTTTAGCTGAGATGAATGATCAAGGAAGAAAAAGAGAATCTAAAGAGGGCAAACAATGACTTTGAATCCTCTCTAGATAGTGGAAAACATAAACATTAAACAAATTTGAAAGCTGAGCATGGCAAGCATGAATTCAAACTTTATCACTTCATTTGTTTAATAAGATGCAGTAAAGAAAGAGATGGAACACATAAACACACTTACAATTACAATAAGAGAACACACCATCTACACAAGAGTCCACAAGAATCCCAATGATGTCTGCAAAACCCTGGTCTTCCTTTTCCTCAAATTGCAGAGATACAAGTAAAATATACAATAGGAGCTTCTCCCTCAAGAGTC
>APFE031510003.1:21097-32656 GCA_000404065.3 Pinus taeda | reverse complement strand
CTAGTTATCATTTTACCCATCAAGAAAATCATTTGGCCAACCAAGCTAGGAGAAAACGTGATTTTCCCAAGGTAACTTGCAGAGGTGTCTTTGATTCTCCTGAGGCAACCGTATTCTTGACATTTTTCTCAAATCATGATACCTGTGAAAAACGTGAATGAGGTTTTTCTTCCTTGGCATAGTTTGGACAAAAGCCTCTCTCAGTTTCCCAAAATTCATCTTTGATTGCTCTGAAGCATCATTTGAGTGCGACCTTTCCCGATGTGTGAAACAAGGAATTCTGTCGAAATGAAGCGAGATGAAGGGGATAGGGGGCTTCTAAATTCTTGGGGAAATTTGTGGGAGTGGGGAGGGATGTTAGGAAGCAGGGAAAAGTGGAATATTAGAGATTGAGTGAGGGGAAGGGATCCAAAAGGGCAAAACACAGGCCCAACCTAGAAAATTACCAAGTTGTAGCTAGAAACTAGGGTTTGTGCAAAAATGAGGAATTTGGCGGATATAAGGGATGGGAAGTGTTTTATAAGGTACTTTAAGGATAGGTGAAGGTGTATGAACATCAGGATATGCGTTTTGCTGATGATTTGGCCGCCCAAGAGAAATTGCCTTCAAAACCCTAGGAGAGGGAAATGAGCTTGCCTAGGCACAACTGAAGCATGAACAAGGTGTAAAATGACTCATTAGACACTGACATGATAATGAAACCCTATGAATGATGATAGACTCAACTGAATGATGACATAGACTGACATTTGGGCAACTTTAGAAGGAGTGAAAACAAACCCTAGACCTAATGCCTAGTGACCAAATTTTGCTTGAAAACTCTTTGGAAAGACAAAATTTGACCTTAACACTCTGAAACCACTTTGTAAGAGCATATTTGATCACTGGAGGAAGGCTGGAAAGACTGACACTAACAGAAGGCATTGACCCTATGGATTCCACGCTTGCTATTTTCGACATGGACAAGTGTAAACCTCCCCTTTCCCACCAGCTTGCATTTCAGGTGAATATAACTTCGAAAGGTAAAGGTACACACCGAACTGTCATCGACAAAGGTGCTTCAACCTATGTCATGTTGGCTTCATGTTGGCTCGCCGTCGAACTCCCTTAAAGCTTTCGACAGCCACACCTTTGTCCCAAAAGTATACTTGGCCAGTATTCCCATCACTTTGGCTGGGAAAACAATAATGGTGGATGTAGAAGTCATAGATAGAAATATCGACTATAATCTCTTACTGGGTCATAGTTGGACATATGCCATGACGACTGTCGTATCTACTGTCTTTCGCATCATCCAATTTCCATTGGATGGAAAGGTTATTACAGTAGATCAGTTGTATTTCTGCACCCCCAATTAATAACCATTACCAAGTGGCTTCGTACCCCTAGTAGGAGGTGGAACTGACTCTTACGTCAGTATCGGTACTAGTCTATTGAAGGGTTCTTACCCATGGGTTGTTTCCCTCTTCAGTTGCCAAGGTTCCACAGATGGTCAACATGCTTTCATCTATTCCTCATGAATAGACCGATCCATGGATCCTATCAGATCCTTCAGACATTGACACATACAGAGAGAAAATTCCATTGTCACCAACTGAATCGGCCCACCAAGCCATTCAATTTGCATTTGAATCTCTGGTCACTTTGGTTTCAGCCAATGGTACCACAACCCCTCCAATAACCGCTCCTTCTTTCGATCCACTCAATCAAGTCCTACATATGGACACAACTATTAGAGAGATCACGAGGTTAGAAGAGCGACCTTGGGTGGATTCGCACCATCATGTTTTGATATCTGATTCAGACATGATGCCTCTTCAAATCCTGTCACTTGACGCACATGAAATCGTTTCCTCATTGTATACAACCATCCAACTATTGGACTCGGAAGGAAACAAGGGCAATATTTCACAAACATTGCTCCTTGATATTTCTGTCATGATAGACATCGTGGAAAACATACAGAGTGGAGCCAATCACAATCCTGAGGAAATTGTGAGCTTCACCTACCCGTTTAGGGACTTCCATGATGTTTTTCCTTGGTCTTATGAGGAAATCAAGCATGAGATCGAGAAAGTTCGTGTTCTTTTTATGGTATTTTTCTTGCTCATTAATTCGAAAAACCTCGAGTCTTCTTCTTTGGGCTCGTTAAACTAGTACAAAGATGGATAGAGCATTGTTAGGGATATTTTATTGCTCTTTAAAAAATATAAACATCCCCGAGCTTTTGTCCTTGCGCTCGTTAAAACTATGCAACGATCAATAGAGCACTTTTGGAGACATTTTATCGCTCTTTAAAAAATATAAACATCTCCAAGTTTTTGTAGTAGGACTCATTAAACATCCATACCACAATCTGTAAAGCACTTTTTTGGGATATTTTATTGCTCTTTAAACAATACAAACATCCCTGAGTTTTTCATCATTTGCACTCATTAAATATATGCAAACGATGCTCTGAGCACCTCTTTTTTGATTTGTTCCAACTCATAAACTGAAAAAGACCAACGAAGCATCCTTTTTAGGAACTTTTTTCTCGCTCTTTAAACTGAAAAAATCCTGAGCTATGTCTTGCTACTTGTTAAACACGATAAAGATGACCCAAGCATTCTTTCAGGTACTTTTTTCAAGCTCATTAAAAAATGAAAAATCCTGAGTTTTTGTTACTGAGCTCGTTAAAATGTCACAAAAAAACAAGAGTTTAGTCCACTGCCTCGTACTCATAACAAAATGAGGTCGACATCTATTGGAAAAAGGTTTCTCTTTATCCAAGTCCAGTAGTCTAAATATGGAAAACTAACTGATACGGGTATACTATTAACCTTTTGTTGCACCTGTTTAACAACTATGACAAAGGGACCACTATGGAGTCTCTCTTTACGATCTTTTCAGACTCTGTAAAGATGAAAAGATCACCAAGTTGTCTATTCTGGACTCTTTAAATACATAGACAAGATATAGATTCGTTCTTTTTACGATACTTTTCAGACTCTTAAAAGATGAAAAATCTACGAGCTTTCCTGTCTATACTCATTAAACTAATCAGATAGGGCAAAGAGTCGTTCTTTTTGCGATCCTTTTCAGACTCTCTAAACATGAAAATATTGATGAGTTTAACTGTTTGGACTCATTAAAAATCAGACTGGGAAAGTGGAAACACAACCGTATCTTGAAACGTAGTTTGGCAGCAAAAGTTCCCTTGAACATGGCACTCCCTCAGATAAACCGTCATTTTGAGAGCCTCTCAATATGAACCCTACCAACCTATAAATTTTTAGCCTATATACCCTGATGCCATTGTATCTTTGTAGCTTAAACACTCTGTAGTGTTCATGAGTCTAGTGTTGTCTGGTTAGAACCGTTGTCGTGCCTTCTATTGTTCAAGGGTCTCTACTTGTTTCCTCGATCAAATTACCCTACATATCCTTTCATCATGCCCTCCATTGTTTAGACCCAAAAGAAACAATGTAAACTTTGAAACGAGAACCATAAACTAAAAACGAGAACTTTGGCCAAAAAACCCCAAAAAAACATCAAAAACATTGCTAAAAATGAAAAGTGTGTATACTGGAACGATGATTTTATTTTTTAGGGGTCAATTTTGAGCATGTTTTAAAAATGGCAGTGAATACGAAATTTTTGTGCAAAATATAGCTTCAAAACGAAAAAGTGATGATACTAGAACGATGATTTTTTTTTTTTAGGGTCAATTTTCAAACTTTTTAAAAAATGCTAGTAAAACCAAATTTTTATGTGCCAAACAAAGTTGCTTATGAGGAAAAAAACACATTAATGTTTTTGGTAGAATATCATTTTTCTTTCCTAAGTATAAACTCAACATGTTCTCAACGATAACATGCTAGATACAAAAGAAATTGAAATTTTTTCAACTATAAAATTAAAAAACCATGACATGATGATCTGGAATGAACTTCAAAAATTGCAAACCTGATGACGGTGCCCATTCTGCAGTAGTTGAATACTTCTTGCCCCATATTAGTGTTTCCCATCAAATTTTTTGATACGAAATTGATGTTGGAAGCTAATGTCATTAAGTTGTTCAATGCATTTCCCCTCACCATATGATCCCAGAATAAACCTTCGCATGTCAACAGTTTCTTCCAACACATCAAAAGCAGGCTCTGGCATGTATGATTTCTTAATACACCCTTGGCAACATTCTCCCATTGAAGACCATACAACCGACCAAGTGAAACTGAATAAAATTTTCCTCGTGTAAATTTTTGGGTGTGCGAACAAAATGTGGTAAAAGTGTTTTCTTCTAGTCCATACCATTAATTATCAAACCCACAACCGCCCTCCCACACCCGCCATACCATGGTAAAGGTGGCCACACTGAACATGAGATGCCTCTTCCTCCAATTTAAAATAAATTTGCCTCACGATTATATTTTTCCCACAATTAGAGTGTTTACCTCACGATTACATTCATGCATTGTTGCAAATTTTCATCGAACATGACAATTCGGTGGCTCCATATTGTTTGATGAGCTAACGCCGACATAAATATGTCGGGAGGTAGCCACATGGCTCAGATGCCCTAAAAATGAGCGATAAGGAAGGTCAACTTATTGTGGGCTCTGGCAGCCTACTTATGGATATAGATTTTGATCTGCCAACCAGTACAAACACTCTTAGCAACAAACAACTATTAATTACTAGTTCGCTTATGAATATAAATTTTGATCTATATGCACAGTTCGATATATAGGTATTAGTCTCTGAGGAGGAAGAGGAACTCCTGTTCTAGGATTTCTTCGCTTAATATTGTATTGGATGCTTAATAAGCATCATTTGGGGTGATTCGTAGTGGATGGGGCGATTCTCAGAATCGCCCCATGTGCACATGACGTAGCAGCTTTTGCTCTAAAAGGGAACTCTACTATTCTTAGAATTCCCCATTCTATATTAAATGTACATACAATTGCTTTCAGCAATTGTTGGATTATGAGAGACAAACACAAATATTTTAATTCAGGCGAAATGATTCAAAATTTGAACATTTCAATCTAGCAATTTCATGTTTAATGACTTGTTATTTGCACAATTACTTCACTCCAAAATATCTCATTGTCTCTACAAACATTTCATTGTGATTTATGTGTGCAAAAGTAGCTTTAGGCTATAGGTGGAGCTTAAAAATCTTGAAAATTGCCGACATTTTGTAAACTAATTGGGGGTTTTTGAATGTGTAACAAGCGGTGTAACATCCATGGATGATTTCCTCGAGAAGTTTTTTCCACATGTCTACCGAAGAAAGTAGCATCACCTGCGTGAAACAAACTACTGCGAATCATAGTTACCAAGTTCAAATTCGAATTTGGATTCAAATTTGATTCGATACGATAAAAATTCGAATGAAAAATTTCTAACTCGGAAAACAATCGATAGTATACATCATAAAAATTTGAATATATATACATTATTTTTTGTAATAATAAGATATTTCCACTATTTTTTTCTAATTCATCTTAGATTTTAAATAATTTTGAATAATTCTAAATTATCTAACCACTTTTAAGATACAATTAAAAATAAAATATCCATACTTCCTCTTCCCAATAAGAACTTAAATCCAAAAAGTCTAATAAATAAATACATATTTAGAAAATCGCTATTCTAAACTTATTTATTTAAAATCTTTCAAAATAGAAATATATTTAGAAAATAAATAGTAACCAGGTTCAAGGTTTTTTTCTTATTTTTCCAACACTACAAAATAGATTGAAATTGAAAAGATAAACTTTTCCAATTTACACATTTTTTTCCATTTCCTTTTTTTTTTAAGAAACATAGTTATGTATTCAAACTTTAGACCTTAACATTATATGTATATGTCCAAGAATCTTGAGCAAATCCATCCTAACATCTAGAAACTAACACTAACTCCTGACTCCTTAAGAAGCACTAATGTTTCAGAAGTATTGCTTTCTTTGAAAAGGCTGAAATGAATAAAACTGTAAATGAACCAACTCGAATTTCCTCGAATAATTCTCTCTCCGAATCGAATTAACGAATTTCCGAATTTTTTTCCCCGATTCGGACATATTTGGTAACTATGGTATACATTAGATATTCTCATATTTAGTGCAACTTCACGTTTTTGGATTTGTTTTGTTGACATTATAACTTTGATATATATCGTACGGTGGTATATACATTACAATGCGTTGATAGGGTTTTCTGTGGAAACAAATTTCAAGAACACTTTTGAATTTGTGTGAGAATCAAAACATACTATGGAAAATACAATTGTGGAAGCAACATTTATATTCATATTTAGTGCAACTTCACGTTTTTGGAGTTGTTTTGTTGACATTATAACTTTGATATATATCATAAGGTGGTATATACATTACAATGCGTTGATAGGGTTGTCTGTGGAAACAGCTTTCAAGAACACTTTTGAATTTGTGCGAGAATCAAGACATACTATGGACAATACAATTGTGGAAACAACATTTATATTCATTCAACTTATCACCGTTATATAAAGTGGCAGTGATGATATATGGACGACATTGATATTATTTTATTGCTTACACTCTGCGCATTTCTATATTGTAACATTTCTAATACATCACACCATTTTTCATTCATCGCATGACGGTGTTGGCCCTCATTTCCACATTCGATTCCCACAAGCGAACATGAAACACAATCATCGACGTTGTTTATTCTCTCCGCAGATTTGGAGGCCTGAAGAAATAGGAAAAATTATGGTCAGTATCAATTGCACATGTCGTGATGCTAAAATTTCCAAAGACTATGGATATTTTTCTTAGAAATCCTCAAACGGAGAATATAATCATTATGTTAAGTTTTCCCATGTCCTAGGAATTTCTTTCGCCCCGATATAGTCCTAAAATGGTCCTTACATGGTCATTTATTGCTATTCTACCAACAAAAAAAGCCATCTGAGCTCGTTCACCCATCTGATCCCTAGCATCATATTTAAATAATCTTTCAATTGTATCAAAGTTTACAAGGCATTCAGGTGGTACAATGGTAATGCATTTGAATATAATGCTAATAGTCTCATCGTTATATTGTTCAAAAGAATGAAAATTTTCCTTTTGAATTATGGTTAGAAAAGTAGTGTTATATATCCATTCGGCATGACATCTTTGTTGGTTCCTTTAACTTCCCCAATTTTCTCTTACATTGTGAAGAAGAACGCATTTGGGGCATCATGGAGGCAATGTAACTCTCCAATCCTTTCAAAACTTGTCATGTTTCTATGCAATGTTGGTGGTTGATAGTGCAAATATGACAACTAGTTGCTCACTCTGTTCACTTCGTCTCTTTATCTTGCTGGCCTAGTTGCCACATTTGAGGCCTCACATGTAACGTGAAGCAAGGGGCGAAGAGTAAGCATAATCGTCAGAGGCCTCAGTTTCCTCCTAGGAGCGATCTTGAATGCTGGAGCTGCGAACCTCGCCATGCTTATAGTCGGCCGCATTTTTCTTCGCATTGGCATTGGATTCAGCAATCAGTTAAGTGATCTTTGGGTTGTGAAAATAGTGCTCAAATCAAACCCTATTTTTTTCTTGGGCTGCATTTCTATTTGCATCAAACCCTAATAAATATCTTGTTTTCATGCATTGCTGCAAATTTTACCTCATGAAGAGGAACTCTTGTTCTGGGATTTCTCCACTTAATATCATATTGGATGCCCAATAAGCATTGTTTGGGGCGATTCGTAGCAAATGGGGTGATTCTGAGAATCGCCAGGTGGTGGGGTGATTCTTAGAATCACCCCGCCACTGCCCCGCCACCCGACGATTCTCAAAATCACCCCATGTGCGCATAACGTAGCAGCTTTTGCTCTGAAAGGAAACTCTGCTATTCTCAATTTTCCCCATTTGATTCAGTACCTACCTTGACCTCCTACCTCTTCGCCCGAACACATTAAAGCTACTGCTGTAGCAGTAGAAACAAAAATTAGTTTAATTTTTCTGTAGACAGAGTTGTGGGATGACATTTCGTTTTAGCGTATGGAGTTGAAAATTCTTCAACCCACAACTACATGTTGCGCTGCAGTATGCAGCTATTATAATTATTGGATATTGCATATATTGTATATTGCGATCTGGAGCTAATATAAATGCTTCGCTGAGGGACTTGCGCCGTCAGTTCTTTTTAAAAAATGTTTTTGTCAAAATTCACACCAAATCGGAAATCTCTTATAGAATTCACATTTTTCTTCTTCTTAAGGATCACGGAACCATCTCCTACACGCACATATTTAGTTCCCGAGATCAAATGCAAAATCACAACCAACGCAATAAACAATGTTGTTAATGGTTCAAATTACCCACATAACAAATATATTACTCATATATTAAAGAAAACAGTATTGGAATATCTTTTAATGAGCCCAAGTGTGACCCACACGTATGTATAAGCATATACCAAATTTTGTTCAAGTTAAATAGTTTTGTATCTCACAATAGGAATGCATTCATATTATTAATAGTTACCTAGTTAAATAGGAACATTCATATTGTGCGATACAAAAACATTTTGCATTCTTGTTATTAATTAAAATTTGCATTTTGTTATTAATCAAAGTGAGTTATTGAGTGAGACTAAATTAATTTCTCGTGGAGTCATGTTAATCAAAATGAATTATTAATTTAAATATTAAATTAATTTCTTTAATTACTACATGATGTGAATTACAAGGAATGTAATCTACCTTAATTTTAAAAATCAAGAAACAAATAAATGGCAGAGAATTTTGCATTTTTTTGTTTTTTCCGTTGACTGAGGGAAAAAAAGGATATGAAAATGAGGGTAAACAATGCAGTTCAAGCTACAAAGACATGCATATAAGTGATGTACATATGATGATTCAATCAGTCAACAAGGGGCCTGTTATGCAGATGTACCGAAGCACAGACCAAATAAACCAAATACTCTAAGAAACACTCGCGAAATTGAAATAGGGAGACAATGGTTTCTGTTCGGATCCAATGTGGAGTCATCCTGCTGTGATCTTTGCTCAACCTAGTGATGGAGGGGCATCTCGAAGTGGCATATGGGACAACAATGGTGCAAATCCAGCCATTGTAGAATGCAGTTAGAGTGGTAGATTTGTTGACATGGCATCTCACATGCCACCTCTCCCGCCTAAAAATCATCAAGACAAAGTGTCCACTTGGAAGGGAGATGCTTCCATGAAATAGTAATGGTGGATAACCCTCGAACTGCAGATGTATAAGTTGGGACATTACCATATCCGTTCTGCTAATTTCATTCCCTGGTTTTTTGAACGCCAAAAAAATGAAGAGAGTTTGTCACCGAAATTGCTTGACCGGGCCATTCTCATAATCGCCCTGCCACCCGGTGATTCTCAGAATCGCCCCATGTGCACATGACGTAGCAGTTTTTGCTTTGAAAGGGAACTCTTCTATTCTCAATTTTCTCCATTTGATTCAGTACCTGCCTCGACCTCCTACCTCTTCGCCCAAAGACATTAAAGATACCGCTACAGCAGCAACAAAAATTAGTTTAATTTTCTATAGAGAGAGCTGCGGGATGGCATTTCGTTTTATTGTATGGAGTTGACAATTCTTCAACCCACAACTATATGTTGCGCTGCTATATGCAGCTATTGTAATCATTGGATATTGTATATATTGTATATTACGATCTGGAGTTAATATAAATGCTTTGCTGAGGGACTTACCCCCCTCGTTTCTTTCTAAAAAAGGTTTTTTTCAAAATTCACACCAAATCAGAAATCTATTATAGAATTCACATTCTTCTTCTTCTTAGGGATCGCGGAACCATCTCCTACATGCACATATTTCATTCTCGAGATCAAATGCAACACAACCAACACTATAAACAATGCTATTAATGGTTCGGATTACCCACATAACAAATATATTACTCATATATTAAAGAAAACAGTACTGGAATTTCTTTTAACGAGCCCAAGTTTGACCCACACATATGTATAAGCATATACCAATTTTTTTTCTAGTTAAATAGTTTTGTATCTGACAATAGGAATGCATTCATATTTATTTTTTTCTATGCAAGGCTAATTCTCTTAATAAAAACAAAATTATAATTACAGCGAGGCCCTGCCTCAACCGCTGTTGCTAGAGTTCATCAAGAAGGTCTAAACTGCCCCGAATTGGGGAAGCCAGTTTGACATGAAAAAAATACCAATCATATATCCTGGGACTATCACCAAAGGAAACCCGTACATAGGACTCGGTTCCATGTTTTGAAGCAAAACCTCGAAGAAGATTCAGCACAGCACCACCAAAAGCGACAACAAAACGACAGACCCGCTGGTTAGTCATACAAATAGCAAAAACAAATGTTATCAAATTATATTTAGAATACCGTTGGGTCCACATCATCACATCGCACATATGAAGGTGTAAAGGCTCTGCCCCTTGGTTTCAGCCGATGCGATATTGCGATGCAATCTTATCGCAATCGCATATTGCTATATGTAAAGGCTCCGCCCCTTGGTTTCCGCCAATGTGATATTGTGATGCAATCTGATTGCAATCACATGTTGCTATATGTAAATGCACCACCCCTTGGTTTCTACCGATGCGATATTGTGATGTGATCTAATCAAAATTGCATATTTCTATAATTAAAGGCTCTGCCCCTTGGTTTCTGCCGATGCGATATTGCGATGCAATCTGGTCGCAATTTCATATTGCTATATGTAAAGGCTCCACCCCTTGGTTTCCGATGATGCGATCTTGCGATGTGATTCGATCGTAATCGCATATTGCTATATGTAAAGGCTCTACCCCTTGGTCTTCGCCGGTGCGATATTGTGATGCGATCTGATCGCGATCGCATATTGCTATATGTAAGGTCTTGCCCTTTGGTCTCCCCATTCTGTAATCGCCAATGGTCCGTTGGGTGGCCATTAATGTTCTTGGGGATCACCTGCCTCCAGGTGTGCTTCTTCCTCCTAAGCCATTTCATTCTTTACCAATTCCTGATATTCCAACATCTATTGTTCAGTGGATAGAGTAGACAATGTACCTGTATGGAGATCTGTTTCGCTTTCCACTCCTATATTTGCCAATAGGTCAACTACTTTGTTTCCCTCCCATCGTATGTGCTTGAGATTGATTGCTTTGTGGGAGGAGAGCTAGATTTTGATAAGTTTTAGTCAACTCTCCATTCTCCAACTGTTGCTCACCTTACTTGAGGTTGTTCCCAGCAGCATTTTGGTGACCATATTTATGAGAATTTGCGAATCTCCCTCTATAACAAGTGGGAATATACCTTTTTTTTGGGCTATAATGAGTCCTTGCCATAATCCTTCTAACTCTGTCGAGTTGTTAGTGTCCCATCCAGTTGAGCCTAAGTAGGTTAGAATAGGACTTCCCTTATGATCTTTGAATATTACTCCAAATCCAGCCTTTCTTGGATTTCCTTTCAAGGCTCCATCAAAGTTTAGCTGGAACATGTGACAGGGAGGAGGAATCCGCTTATCGGGTGTCCTGCTTCTTGCTTGAGTTTTTCCGTTGATTATCATTTCTTGGT
>APFE031509989.1:423618-437529 GCA_000404065.3 Pinus taeda | reverse complement strand
AAGAAGTTGAGTGGCAGCGCTGCAGGGCCTATCTTGGCCAATCCTACTGAGTATCGTCAACTCATAGGAGCTTTGATGTTCTTAGTGAACACTTGTCCGGACATATGTTTTGCAGTGAATACTTTGAGTCAACAGATGGTTGAGCCTCATCATTTTCACTGGGTTGGTGCCAAGAATCTTTTGAGATATCTTCGGGGCACGATAAACCATGGGCTGAGATACATTGTCGGGATTGTGATACTCTGTGGATATACTGATGCCGATTGGGCTGGCAGTGTGATGGATCGTAAAAGCACATCTGGATGCTATTTCAATCTTGGTTCTGCTTCGATCTCATGGATGAGCAGGAAGTAGAAGTCGGTGGCTTTGAGCACCGCGGAGGCCAAATACATTGCTGATAGTATGGCATGTTGTGAAGCAGTTTGGTTGAGGAAGCTCTTTAGTGAGCTGTTCCAACATGTGCTAGATACCACTGTGATACTTTGTGATAATCAGAGTGGGATTCGTATGACTGAGAATCCTGTGTTCCACGACCGATCCAAGAATATTGATATCAGGTACCACTTTATCCGGGATATGGTACAGCGAGACGCTGTAAGGCTCGATCATATAGGAATTGATGAGCAGGTCGCGGATATTCTCACTAAGCCCCTGGGGAAGGTCAAGTTCCTAACCTTCCGTGAGAGTCTTGGTGTCGTGGAAAGACCCTATGATGTGGGTCCTGTTGGACGATGAGCTCTGGGAGCTCTGGGGGGCTTTGGGGATAGCTTCTCGGAGCTATAAGCACTCATAATGCTTCTGCCCCACCCTTGTGATTATTGAGCTGGTTCGCCACTCATTTATCTATGCCCCGTTTGCATCCTACCCATCGAGTTCAGGGCTCATGGGAAGTACCTCTCATTTGGCCAATGAGGTGTGGAAAAGCTAGAGACTATTAGCAAAGACTGATGGATGCATCAAAGATTGCCGTACTCTCTATCTAGGATGTCATGGTCCAAGCACTTGATCTGGGATCAAGATTTGTGAGGTCTGGGACCTTTGGACTGATTTTGTCAGTCGGGGGATGATGTCTTTGTGACTGACCCACTTCTGTTCTGAAATAAAGAAGCCAGCAAAGCAAGTTTCGACGGGATGACTCACGATGTTGATTGCACTAAATGGAGTTCTCCCTAGTTGAGAGGGAGTGTTAAATTTGGACAACTAGGTCCAAACTCCATGTTCTGATGCTTAGATTAAGAGGCTAATATTTTTGTTGGATTCCCCTTTTTGAGAGGTGTAAAATCCATATAAAAATAGTCTTAATCCGATGAGCAGAACTTATATTTTGAATTTATTATTCTTAATAAATTATATGTGCAAGGTTGGTCAGTTTTGTCATGTAGGCTCACATGCCCAACAGATGTGTCACACACCCCCATTGATGGATATATATACAGGAAAAGTTGGAGAGAATTTCATCACAACAACTCACATTTTCCTCTCTCATCTTAGAGAGTACGAGCTACCTGGAGGACAAATTTCAGCCACACGTGGGAAGGACGAAGAGGACAGACCGTACGGATTTTCTGCTGCTAGGGTTTCTGCTGCTAAGGTTTCGCAGAAAGTTTGACCAGCGTTGACTTTGGTCAACACTTGGTCCAATCAAGCTGAAAATTGGTGGAAGGTTCGATTTTTGGATGCCGTACTAGCTGGCACAAAAATCAAGGTCAAAGGGTTGACCGTTTTGCTGCTGCGTTGACTTTTAGCTTGCTGCCCCTGCATTGACTTTTCAGGACAACGTTGACTTTTGGAGAATTGACTTGGGTTGACTCATCTACTTGTTGGAGGGTTGTTGTGACACATGCTGGGCTGACTGACCAAAGGAGACTTTGCTGGTTGAAGCATCCTGTTGACCGCCGAAACGAACACACACATTTTTACTGTTTCTGATTTGTCTTCTGTAAGATCTGCTTATATGTTCTATCTGCATTTTTCTTAACTACTTGTATGATTGCTGTGAGAAAAGTGAAATTGCTCTTAGCATAGAACATCTACAAAACTTTACAATGGGCCTGCACCATATCGGAGAGTACTTCATGGATTCCCAACACCACTCATTGATTGCTCGTGTTCCACCTTTTTGGATGAGGATGATGCACCTGGTTCTCCATGCCCAAACGGCTCCACACTTCCATCATAGACTTGGCAAATGATTCAAGGTGCAGATGAGCACCATAGAGGGCTTATGACATCATCCTAGCCTTTACAGATGATTTATAGCCATTTCAATCCACTTGGATAATGGAGACCCATGAGGATGTCCTTGTGCTCCTCATAGCGACTTGGGGGCACCACAGGGATTTGCTTGGAAACAAGGGGCCAACCCCTTATCCACTATGTTTGAGGTCCATTTTCACATCATGGCACATTTTGGACTTCATTAGGGCTCCTCAAAGGCCCAACGACTCAATTTATTGATCATTTGACCCTCTTGAGAAGCTTATTATTATGTTATTGAGTTATCTTGGTGGGTTTGTCACCAAGGAATGTTATTATTGCATATTATTTTATTATTTGGGGCTCAATTATGCCAAATTAGGCAAATCAATCTCATTAGTGATTTTCTAAATACAAGTGAGGTGATTCATTTTGGTCATCATCACTTGGATTGGGTTGTTTTCTCTCGTGAAATTTTCGCTATCCCTCTTGGTGGACGAGTTTGGATGTTATGGATGAGTTTTGATGTTTGGATATCTCTCTTGTCTTGGGGCTTCATTATTGGCATAATTTAATGATTGGATATACATTTTTATACATATAAGTACTCTTTTAATGCTTATTCTTGTCATTTACTTTTGTCACATGAATGTTGCTGGGATTTTCGCTATGCAATTCTGAAATTTACTACTGCTCTATATGAAATTGTGGGAATTTTTGTTATTATAACGTTGCATCATGTCATGGGCTATGTATGAATGGGTGAATGTTCCTAGAGATAATTTATGTTAAATACATCTCGATAAATCATCATTTATTGCAAATCAAAGTATAAAGTCCTTGCAACAGTTGTTCCAATGCTCTAAATGGCATGCGAAGTTGTTGAAGGCCTCCTTGATTGGGTGAATTTTAACCAAACCATAAATTCTTGTTGACTCCATCTCTCCCAAAGGACAAGGCACTAATCCTCCATTGGTGATAATTTTCAACGATTATTCTTTTCACCTTCCTCTTTTTCTAGGCCTAACCTACATAGGTCTCCTAGGGCATCAATTATCTCACAATCTAGCCAACCAAACATTTCGATTTTTGGTCCACAACTACACTTAGGTTTGCTCTAGAGGCCCTCCAAATTAGAAGCAAATCCGACAGTGGGATCTCGAGATATAGCAAGCCCTAGCTCAAGGACTGTTTCTTGCCCTAGTTTTCCCTTGGCTAGTGCCTTCATTAGGATCATTGAATTCAAAGAAAATTTGTCCTTTGATCCTCTTGTCCTCCCTAATTAGATCAAGCCCCTCATTGGGTGATCAACTCCATACCCTTAACCTAATTTTGGGTCCGCTTGGTCCCATGTGGTCCCACAACCTATTGACGCCAATTCCACAAAGATCACATAAAACCAATTCTCGATATGGATTTCCAGGCCTAGGAATCATCTTTGCAATATATATTCCCAAACCCTAGCCTCGAGAATCCTCTTAGCCCTTCCTAGAGAGCATATCACCTTGCTTCTCAAGTAAGAAAGCCATATAATTGAGTCTCTCTTGCGAATAGGCCTTAGGAATCACTCCTTGCCCTCTCATTGTTCCATTCATCTAGTGATTCCCCTTTATACTAGGTCTACTTCCATCAGTGAAAGTCCGTAAAGAGCAAGGAGCTTTAGCTGAGGTGACAGTGGACTATCGCTCCATTGTTGCCCTTGACCTAGTAGTTGTTCTATAGGATCCCCTCCTAGAACTCTTGCTAGTTTGAGCAGTAACAGGTCCTTCACATTCAAGTGCATAACTAACTCTATTATTTTAACGTTGTTGGCTTGTCTAATGGAGTTGGTTACATAAGAACATTTTGAATTTGTTTTCTTTGAATATTTTATTAATTCTTCTGGGAGGAGTAAGTGGATATCAACAACTTATTTCTATTTTTAGTAAGTGTGAAAATTTGAAAACCCGAATCCTTTTGCAGCAACTGGAAATTATTCTCTTAATTGTTAATTAAATTTAACCATTTATTTACTATTTTCTACAACAAATACTGAATAACTCACATTGCAACCTACACAAATAAAACTACGGAAGAATAAACGCTGGAAGAAATGCTAGTGCACATAAATTTACACAATTATTTTTGGACAAATGTCCCCGGAAAAACCCAACTTGGGAAAACCGGTGCAACAGTGAAATCTGAGTACATCTATGGATGCCCAACTGGCAATCCAAACAACAAGAAAATCTAAGAAAAACACTGAAGGGAATTACCCTTCTCCCACAGGCAATCTCTAGCTGGACTTCCCCTATCAAAAACTCGGCCTCTTGGAGCACTGCATCAGCCTCTGCACTGCTCTATGTAGCTGGATGGACGGCTTGATTCGGACTGGGCTCAGTAGAAGAAGAATTCACTGCAGGAGTGGCCATATTTTCTCTGCAAACAAAGCATTGGCATCTTCTTAGGTGGTGGGAAATGGCTTCTTTGGTCTCCATTCCTGTGCTCCTATGACCTCTACCCATCAAATGGCTAAGGACAAGAGCTGGTAAAGGCAATTATATGCTTCCTCAGCCTCTATTCCTATGCTCCTATAGCCTCTACCCATCAAATGACTAAGGACAATAGCTAGTAAAGAAAATGATGCGGTACCTGAATCCTTTTGTGTGGCATTAATCATCCCACTGCATGTGCTGTTCTGGTTCTCTTAGCTCTGGTACAGGGCCATCATGGAGGCATAATTACAGTCCCATCTCATAAACTCCTTGATTTCTCACTGAATTGTCATCCTCACCGTTAACCACTGCAAGCTGGTCACACCGTCTGCCTTGCATTTCAATGGCTTCTGTCCCTATCAGTCCGTCTGGGTGAAGTAATTTGCTTCTTGGTATAAATCCAGTCTCATTAATTTTTGTTGCAACGATCTAATGCAAATTTTAAACTTCCGTGGTGTAGCATAGAATATTTGAGCCTAAAATTGTAAGTAGGAGCATAAAATATGATAACCTTAAGAGGTAGTCTTCTAATCATAATGTAACATTTTCCTGCTGAGTGTAAAACTCTAAATGATAATATGTAAGAAGAAAAATATCTATTAATATCCAACAATTTTTGATCAAGAAAAATTCATTTTCTAGAGTATTGAGATTATGTACTTCATCGGAAGGGAAAAAAAACCCTTATGAATGCTTGAACACAGGATCATAGAGAAGTCCAGGCTTCAATCGAAATGTTAAATCCTCTTTGTAGTATATCTCAATAGGTATGCATTCTAGCTTGGAATTGTGTTGAGATTAAAATTGAAGGGAGCTAGTCTGTAGCACTGAAGCAGATTAGAAGCTGGCTTATTTGATATTCAGAAGTTCCATATTTGTACACTAAATTTTTTATTTTATCTGCTAACAAGTTTTAAAAGCTAGCACGGCAGGATGTCTAAAGTGTATATTTATTTTGTGCAGACAGACAAAGCATCCATGCTTGATGAGATCATAGAGTATGTCAAGTTTTTGCAGCTGCAAGTGAAGGTTTATTCAACAACTTACACTCTTTTTAAAGATGCATGTCTGTAGCTGATAGAGGAAATTTTGGAATCAACAGTAATCTCTTTCTTGCTCTACAGGTTTTGAGCATGAGTAGGCTTGGGGGTGCTGGTGCAGTTGCACCTCTGATTGCTGATGTTCCATCTCAGGTACTCTGACTTGAATATCTCTAATGATTACACTTCAGTCCTGATACAATAATTTGGCTGAATGGACCATATTTGGTGAATCTGAGCCTTCTGTTTTTGAAGCCCACTTATTCTATATATATATATAAATAAAATTATCAATGTTTGTGTAGGGATCAGGTGGCGTCATGTCAACAGCCTTGGGCCAAGCAAGTGGGCCCTTGACTCTGTCACAGGATGGTCTTGCTTTTGAACAGGAAGTTGCAAGACTCATGGAATCGAACATGACCTCAGCTATGCAATATTTACAAAATAAAGGACTTTGTTTGATGCCCATTGCACTTGCAACAGCTATATCAAGTTCAAGTGGAAAGCCTGTACTGGCTACTGTGCCAGGAACAGGTGTTGATAGTAGTGAGAAGCAAAATTCTGACATGCAATCCATTGTCTTACCTTTTAGTAGCAGTTCAACAACCATGGGACTCAGAGCTACTGCATCTGGCAGTGACGCCCCTATAAATGAGAATTCAATAAATAAAGCTAGCATAGAAAAAGTTGTGGCAGAAAAATCAAATGGCATTTCACCTGGGCTATCATCTGATGTGCCCAAGGTTGGATCACAGAGCAGGGAAGAACTCTTGAAGCGAGCACAATGATTTCTATCTGCAAGTGTGTCTGATTTCGGTATTCAGGTACTTCACTGTTTTTTCTTGGAAGGATTTGTTTCTGGGGATGCATTATTTCTCTTTGCTTGGCTATAGAATATTATGCAAAATAAATAGTGTTTGGATACTAGAATACAGATTTGTTTTAAAGAAGATAAAATAAAAATCTAATCTTAATAGTAGATTTTCTAAAATGAGGTTTACACTTTAGAGCATAATTTTGACCTACTATTCATGTTTGGATTAGTAGAAAAAAGGCCAATTATAGGTTTTGGCATTTATTAAACTTTGTTTTGATTCGACAGGAGTGAGCCTCAATGCTAAGGCGGTTGGTGAGATTTTCTAGTACGCAATTTTTTAACAGATAGGTTATGGCTGATGATATATACCACTGATTATGGTTCACACATCTGGGATCGTGTGAGATTTCAATAGGAGCAAAATGTGTAATGTATAAGTGAACCCCTGTTTTAATGAGAAATATTGGTGGAACTCTGTTGGTGCAAGGTTGCCAACCTTTTTATTTCCACTTTCCTTTTAGGCAAATTTAAGGTTACCAAGTATTTATTCTAACTTGAACATGACTGGTGCTGACCATACTAGGGTCCTGCTACTGAGATACCAAGATGGCTCAGGCATCCATTTTCCTGTTTCCCTTAGTTTTGATTTGTGGATAAGTGGATACTTATCCAAACTTTAAACAATTGGATGATCTTATTTCAATTTGCTTCAACAAATGTTAAATGCAATGTTCTCAATACCAAGGTCAGTATTACCACTGGGTTGTTTTCTGTTTCAATAATGTTGGAAATTTTCAGTACAAGAATATTCTCTCTCATTAGACAATCAAAACCATCCTGGAGAATATTTTCATTAATTAGTTTTTTAGTTCTACAATGAAAATTCAAAATAGGTTAGTCTAATCCCTGCATCATTATCAGGATGCTCTTATTTTTTTTAAGAATGTGAAGCGCTGTCCCATAACATTTTCTATGACCTTCATCTTAGTTAAGTCGCTTTCCAGTTGGAAGAAAACTAGTCAGGATTCAACAGGCTACCTATGACATTCATTCTCGTAGGATAAACATCTATTTTCAAAGAAACAGTGGAGATTTGCAAGGATAGATTTGTTGAAGGCCGACTCCTTCACTTTCTTGCACGAAGAGGTTAACTCAGAGACAATTTGTATTGGAGAAAACCACGCATGCAACTTTAGAGAGCTAGGTTCTTGCCTTTAAAATAAGAACTTGGAAGACAATATAATCTCTATATTAGAGAAAAGTATTACCCATGCAATATGATCCGTAGTTGCATGCACCAATACTTACTATAAACTTGAAAGCTGCAATCTTGGAAAGTTTTACGTTCAAGAGAGAGATTGAAAGATATCATGGCAAGTGGGTTAGAATTGCTTTTAATTTTAGTGCGTTCATATATACAGCAAAATTAGCTGCATGCACCAATACTTACTATAAACTTGAAAGCTGCAATCTTGGAAAGTTTTACGAGCAAGATTGAAAGATATCATGGCAAGTGGGTTAGAATTGCTTTTAATTTTAGTGCGTTCATATATACAGAAAAATGATCAGGAAAATGATGGGGGCCATTTTTCCTTTTCGTTAATTATGGGCAATTATACCTTAAAATCTACTAGGGTGAAGTACACGAATTCTAGTCTGGTATGAGTTCTATGTTCGGAGGATTTCTTGATAAGTCAATGTTGTATCTCTACTTCAAACATAGTATAGGTGCACGAACCATATTGGCCATTTATGCTTGAAACAGGGAACGATTTTTCAAGGTTTTTGAGACCAACAGCTTTAAAATCTTGAGATTCATTAAGAAGATTGATTTCGATGCTAGAAGTTGTGGATTCCTTCCTTTTTTAATCAACAATAAGGGGATTATATCAAACTAGTATAGATCCGTTTTAACTGTTGATTTATTATTGACCGAGAGGGATAAAAATATATATATAAAAAGAAGTCCAAGGGAAACCATCTTAATGCTTAAATGACCAGTATTAAGATAGATTTATACTCTTTATTTTATTATTTTCCTTGAGATAGGAAACTCTCTAGGCACTTATTAAGTTGGATTTACACTCTTTATTTTATTATTTTTTATTTTTCTCTGTAAATGCATATATCTCAAGGAAACTCGGTGGGCACTTCTCCTCATTTTGAAAATCAGATTATACAAAAGCTAGAGGCTTTGTCAACATAGGGGTTTGAAGTTGTTACAACAGATACTCATTAAGCACATGTCTTTTGCAAAAATTGACCTGGGTAGGGAGGATAACACTCAGAACCACTGAGGCTAGACCCAATTGACATTTATTTTATATATATATATATATATATATATATATTATTTTTCCACTTTTCATTCTGGATCTCAATTTTTTATTTTTTTTAGTTTTGCAATGATCTATTAGGTTAGACATTGAATCCATATTGATCTATAAAGTGCACCTCACTTCTCTCAATGCAACAGACATTAGTAAGTATCGTCCTACATGAATATATCATATATTCCTTGCTTATAGTGGACTAGTATTTTTCTTATTTCTATCTTCCTTCTCATTTGTGATTTTTGTTTCGGTCTCCCCTTTCTTTTTTTAATTATTTTCTATGTTTGAAATAATATTTATAATTATGATTCCATCATTCTGGTCAGATTTCTGAATGGTTTTCTTTGTTTTCCTTATAACAACACTCTATTGTACATATTATGTTATGTATTGAACATATTGTGTTCTTCATTGTCCTTGTCATGTCCTCGTTTTTTTGGCTTTTCCACAAGATTTCATGTCGATCTTGGTCAGTTTCTTCACGATGTTTTTCTCAATATTTGAAGTAGTTTTTTTTCCCTCAATTGAATATTGTACAGATCCTGTAAGAGGAGGAGTGTCCTCGTTTTTTTGGCTTCTCCACAAGATTTCATGTCGATCTTGGTCAGTTTCTTCACGATGTTTTTGTCCATATTTGAAGTAGTTTTTTTTTTCCTCAATTGAATATCTTACAGGATCAATTAGTTTTTTTTCCTCAATTGAATATCTTACAGATCCTGTAAGAGGAGTGGTTTTCACATGGTGATTAATTATGTTCTACCATAATATCATGTCATGTTCATGCCACAACGGTGTTTTTTTCAATATCTTATAAGCCTTATGAGAGTAGCTTTTTTCAATATATATAAAAGTTTCTTGTTAAATTTTCTTTTTACTATTATGAATCTATATATATATTACAAAGTATTTATGTTACACATCTCGTACATGTTGGTTTTTTTAAATAAATATTTGGGTTAGCTAAATCCACATATTTTGAACCAATGGCCTTTAAATAAAGAGTTCCATCACAGTGCACCTTATCTTCAATGTTATATATGCCCTGTGAGCTGAACAAAAACATATTATATATGCCCTGTGAGCTGAACTCAAACATATTAGGATATTATTATTATAATATTTTTAAAATATTATGTTGGGTTAACCTATAATGTCATGACAATGTTAGGTATGGATGTTATACTCTTTTTTAGTTTTAATATTTATATTGGATATATGTTATGAGTGCTAGGTAGGGGCATTACACATTTTCTTTATACTTTGATGTAAAGTGTACCTCAAAAATAATTAAATCTTTATAAATATAAGGTAACCTTGAAAAACAATATTCTTTATAAATATAAGGTAACCTTGAAAAACAATATGGATAAATTATATATTTTTTTTCTTAAATAATAATACAAAATTTGAAATATTACACAAAATATAAGAAATTAGAAATAAAGTCATTCAATTTTTTAAATACTCTCAACTAAACAATTTTAACTAAATATTTGTACAATGATAATATTCTATACGCATAATACTTTAATTTAGACGATCTCAATGCAAGGAAATAAATAACATGATGACAAGAAAGCAATGATAAGTACAATAGTAAGTAGTATTTATATTTGCTTGAAGAGAAAAAACTAAAACAAAAAGTATAAGATAAAATTTGGATTATAGAAGATTTATAAATTAGATGAATTTGGGTATTATGTTTTTTATTATCATTTTCGTGTTTCTTCTTTGAACTTCTTTTACAAGGTGGTGAAAGTCTCACCGACAAATTAGTAGGCATAACATGTTAGTTTGACCTAGCTAATTAGTGTAGATGAGGTAATGTTGATAGTTTGCTCTATGGAGGTTTTGGTTATCAATATTACAGGGTGGTGAAAGTCTCACTAACAAATTAGTAGGCATAACATGTTAGTTTGACCTAGCTAATTAGTGGAAATGAGGTAATGTTGATAGTTTGCTCTAGGAGGTTTTGGTTATCAATTTTTGTTTTTTGAGAATTGACAATGATGGATACTTTTGTAGTACATTAAAAAGGTTTATCAATGTAGTGCAAGGGGGAAGAGAGGTTTAACCTAATAATAAATATTTTCACACATTAGTGTTGGGTGGCTAATTAGAAAGTAACAAGCCTTTGAACAATGTTCTTAAGGTTAGAGGAGACACACCATTGGCAAAGTGCCAACAACCAAAAATAATATGCATCGTACTTGCTGAACAAAATCTTTATGATTTGTTGCAAAGTTTGCTAAAAAAGGACTATGTTGGTACATATGGTAGTGACAGTTCAACAATGAGAGAATTTGAATAGTGACGAGTCATTTGCAAGGGCTCTAAGAATCTAAATATAGTCTCTAGTGACATTGTTAAACATTCAAGGTGTTCAAGTCAAGAGGACAATGACAAATAGTTTGTCGAAATACCTACAAAATGACATCTACACATTCAAACTGCTATATTACAAATTATGATATTATTGAGAATGAGAACACATGTGGCTATGGAAAAACCTAAATTGTATAATTTGTATTCAACTACAAGCAACTTATGTTGATTTATTGCAATGCAAGACTATGGTCAAGCATTACTTAATCAACTTATATGCAGGCCCATAACCCCTCTTAGGAGGTTATCCTACCTCTTGAATTGAATATAAATACACACTCTTGGAATTCATCATATTGTGACACTTCATCATTCTTTAGCCTTTGGGCACCATCTCTCTTACAAAATAATTGTCGCCTACATAAAGATGTCATTCTATTGTGATTGACATATCTTCCTTTTATGTATACTTGTGTCTTGGCATTTAAATCCCCCTTGTTCCTAGTGATTATATCTAATGGACCTATGGTTCATCTCTACCATATTGCATTCTTTTCCTTCCATTGCAAAATTTTAAGGATCGATGGTGGTTCCATTTTATCCTTTCACCACACTTTCTCTCTCTCATGAATCAAAACATGGTTTCAAAGTAGGGGTCAATCCATTACCCTTTTCGTTGTTAGTTAAGAATTATTCTTACTGGTTATTATTATATTTTGCAGAAGAAGACCATGCCTATTGTGTGGAGTATTGGAGTTGTTTCATATTGATTATGCTAGCTAAAGTTGGACACCTTTTTATGGTGGATTTTTGTTCTATTTTTGAAATCTCTTGTGCAATATTTGAGTGTCCAAAATTATGGCTTCTTCATTGATTTATTTCAGTTATATTTTTGTGAGTTTCTCTATCATAATGAATTGGTGGCATCACCATTTCTTCACTATATAACTAGTGTTTCAATCCATCGTTTTTTATCTTACATTCAATAACCAATCCCATTTTTTTGGCTATTGGAATCTCCCAAAGGCCTATACGATTAGGGTTTCTAGCTCATATTGTTTCAAATTTTCATTTAGAGACATTTTGCCAGTGGCATTGCCCTAAGGGTTGCAAAGTAGGTAGAGTCGATTTTTTTCAACAATTGATCCTAAGTTTTTTGGCTAGTGGCATTGCCATAAGTGTTGCAAAATGTTTCCATGTACCCCCCAACCCTCATCACACACACACACACATTAGTTGTGGATCTAGTGATTATTTTTGGCTTGTGGCATTGCCTCAAGGTCTATGAAGCTAAAGGTTTTGGATCATCTCTCATTTTGGGTTTAATAAATCCTCTTTCAAATATAATGCTATCATTTTTCTCATAGGTTTTCTCTCTCTTGGTTGTGCTCTTTAGCTAAGGTGTTTTCCGTCTTAGTGTAGAGTCGGTACACTATAATTTTATTATTTTCCTTTAGATCTAATCAAGGTGACTTTTTGCATCTTGTTTGTGCCATTTTTGAACATAATGGATTCAAAGTGGATATTTTCCATAGTAAATGACATTGCTTATATTTGGGCCAATCAAATAAGAAACATATATGCAAATTTTCATGAAGGATATCTCTCAAAGTCTTACATGGTTTGTCTTCAATAAATTTATAAGTTGTGACATTGATCATTTTGACAATAATACCAATGCATATAAGGACATGCACTATACATATGGGTTTGATCTATTGTGGTGAGCCCTTCTTCAAACTATGACTTCATCAATCTCACTTTTAAAGTTTTTGTTATGAAACCAGCTCAAGAAAAAGATAGAAAAGATAGATCAACGCCTTAAAATTCAGCCTCTTCGAGGGGGCAACCTCCTTTACATTACATAAATGAACAATTCTTGGATGATTTAAATGACAAAATCTCCTTTCTATATATAGGAGTCTAAGGAGTCACAATATAACCCAACCGACCTAACAATAATAATATAAAGCCACAAAAATAACACTAGAGGGATTCTATGGGGCACAGTAATAACAATATGGGGACAATAGGGGCACAATGATATTAATAAGGGGTACAACTGCAATATTAATGGGGTAATCACTAGTATTATAGGGACCCAACATGCCCCTCTCCTTAAAATAGTGTTGTCCTTAACACTTGAGTAGTTCTAGATGCTTATGTATAAAATACTCATCCTCCCATGTGGAATCTTCAATGGACAAGTTCTTCCACTTGATAAGATACTCTGAAATTGACCGATTTCGTAGCTGTCGAGTTCTTGTTTTTGTGACTGCTTCCGGTTCCAATATAATTTTTCCTTCCTCGTCAAGTTTTGGCAATATTGTTTGAACTGGGAGCTTGTTGCCTATAACCCTCTTTAAACATGAAACATGGAAAATTGGGTGCAATCGAGAAGCTGCAGGAAGCTCCAATTTGTATGCCATAGTACCAATCTTTTGCAACACCTTGTACGAACCATAATACTTTGGTGATAATTTATTATCCATCTTAGCTTGCTTGAGGGACATTTGCTTATATGGCTGTAGCCGTAGGAATACCCAATCACCTACATCAAAAATTCTTTCGCTGCGATATTGATCTGCCTATTGTTTCATTCTATTTTGTGCCAACACGAGGTTATCCTTTAAGAGTTGGAGGACTTATTGTTGATGTTCGATGTAATGTTCCACTGCTTGAACCTTAGAATTTTCTCTTAAATATGATGTGATGGATGGTGGCTG